>PVKA01005047.1:40000-59344 GCA_004027165.1 Ctenomys sociabilis
TTTCATTAAGCAATATTTTCTTTTTCCTCAGGGCCACTGTTCTCCCTTGAACAACTTCTCCTCCTCCTTTTTCTCCTCCTCTTCCTTTTTTTCCCCACTTTATTTTGAGGAAGGGTCTCACTGTGCAGTCTGGGCTTATCTTGAACTCACTGTGTAGTCCAGGTTAGCCTCAAACTCACAACAATTCTCCTGTCTCATCCTCCTGTTTCTTCTTGAATGCTCGGATCATAAGCATTCACCACCATGCCTGGCTTCTTCCTTACACTTCTGTAGCTCAACTATAGGTGCACTGAGCCAGCCACTGAGACTAGGCATGGTGATGCAGGCCTGTACTCGAGACTGAGACAGGAGGATTACTAGAGTCTGAGCTGCACAGTGAGACCTTGTACCAAATACATTAAAAAACAAAACAAAAACCAGGTAGGCTCCCTGTTCTCAGTCACACCAACGACAATCATATGAGAGGATACTTTATCTTAAAGACTTTTCTTTTGTTACCTGGCAAAACTTAGAAAGGCTTTGCAAGGAAATTTATGGCCTGTTTATCAAAAGCTGTTACCAGGTAGCTACCTGCCTGCACCATCTTGCCCTCTGCTCACCGTCTGGTCCCACAGTGCTATCCTATGGGTTTCCCACACATTTTCATTGGCTTTCTTGGTTCCCCAAACCACCAGAAGCTGTATTTTTCTCTGTCTCCTGCATCTCCTTTAGGCTTCCCATGAGCCTGCCATGCGGACATTTTTACCTTACGACCAGCTTCACCTGCCTAATGCTTCCTCCATTTCCACTCTAGGATCTGAAGTCACAGACCTTATTTCAAGCAGAACTGTTCCTTCTCTAATTCTCTCCTTAATGACCATTTAAAATTTCATCACTTAGGGGCACTTGCTCTTCCATACAGTAGGGGAAATGGTACTGTACAAAGACTTTAGAATCTGGCAGCCCTGGCGGTTTGTGGTACTACGGATCAAATCCAGGGCCTTCACACAGAGCTACACCCATGAGCCTTCTGTGATTTTTATTCCAAGACAGGGTCTCACTAAGTCAGCAAGTCATGCAGACTTGCCATCCACCTGCCCCAGCCTCCCACAGTGCTGAGGTTACAGGCGTGGGCCACCACACCCATCCAGCCCTGGATTAAGTTTAACCTGACTCCCTCACTTGTGAGCTGCAGAACCTTGGACAAGAGGCTTAACCTTCCAAGTTGAAATTTCTTCATTTGTAAAGTGGAATAACCCAGAGTAGTTATGTTTAAAATAGTGCTTTTGAAAAATCATATGTAAGTTGATAGCAACGAAAAAGGTCAAGGCAAAGCACTAGACAGCATCCATTTTTCATGCAGGCTGAGAGCTAAAGTGCAAAATAGATTTTGAAGTGGGTGGCAACAGACATAAAATATCACAGACTTTCTAGCTCAACCACCTTGGTTTTTTAGATGAGAAAAATGAAATTGAAATGAAATGACAAGTGCAGAGTCGTCACAATTCAACAAAGAGCAGGGCCTGTGGAGCACCCGCCACGTGCAGGAGCTCGTGCGTGCCACTTGCTTCTTTGGTGCTCTTGGGAGTCCCATGTGTGCCCTGCTCTCTGTCCCTGAGCTGTGTCCCTGCTGCAGTGGGGGCGCCCGCTTGCCTTGGTCTCCTGACTCCCTGGCCAGGCCAAAGGTTCTGTGGATGGCTGCCACCCTCTAGATGGCCCAAGCACCACCTCCTGCTGCCTACAAATTCTGCTCCTGCCAGGTTCCAGCTCTCTCCCAAATCTGATCTTCCAAGTCCCAGATGACCCAGGCCACAAGGCAGCCAGTCAGGGTCATCCGGGAATAAACTGAGGACACAGGTGCTGGCAGCTATGACTTGCAAAATTACAGTTGCTGTCTGCACTGTTTGCCTCTGTAACTAAGCAGTGTCTGAGCCCAGAGGTCTCTCTAGTGGAAACCTAGAGCCCTACAGACTCCACATGCAAACTCTCTAGCTATGGGTTAATGAAAAGAGCAGGGGAAGAATAATAGAGTTGCATTTATCTGGCTTCGAATCTCAGTTCTGCCGGTTTCTATCTTGATGGATACTAAGCAATATTTTATTTTTACCTCCCTTCATCTTGGTTTTCTTTCCTTCCTTTTTTTAAGGAGAGTTTTATTAAAAATAAAAATATATATTTAGGCGTGGTGGCACACACCTGTGATCCCAGGACTCTGGAGGCTGAAGCAGGAGGATCACTGTGAGTTTGGGTCCATCCTGGGCTATATAGAGTCCAAGGCCAGCCTGAATCACATATTGAGACATGGCCTCAAAAAACAAAACAGAACAAAAAAGGAAGGAAGGATGGAGAGAAAAAATAAGAATAGCTCCTGAATTTCCAGGACAGTATCTGCATAGTTCCTCTATCCAGCGCTAATTATAAGCAGAGCACAGGAATTGCTCAGTTGCCCATTGTTACAAGTACTTCTGTGCATTTGGGGAAGAGGGGTTCAAACAGGATTTCACTCTGCAGTTCAGGTCAGCTTTGAACTCACCACATAGCCCAGGTTGGCCTCAAACTCTCAGTGATCCTCCTGCCTCAGCCTCTCCAGGGCTGAATTGCAGGTGTGCGTCACCATACCCAGCTTGCTCTGTGGATTTAAAATGATCAACTGGGATTCAAGCTCTCTAACCCGGTTTCTTGGGATGTAGGGTTTAAAGGAAATGGGTTTTAAGGAAAAACTGGTTATTTTGCATTGTAGATCCTCAGAACTCAGGAGCTTTATGGGGAGTGGCTGCACCTCCCTTGATGAGAAAGAGGGCTGCATCTCGGTGCAGGAGGAAGTTCTTTGGACTTTGGTTTTCTTATCTGTAGAGTATGAGGAAAAGAAAAACAATGACCTTTCAAAGCAGTGTTGAAGATATAAATACTTCAGGAAAAATGCCTAAGGAGGAAGCGACCAGGACAACCACTCCCAGGAAGGCACACCTTGAGGACAGCACTTAACTTCTCCGAGGGGCCTCACAATCCCCACAAGATCCCTGGCAGCTATTTCGTGTCTGCCTAAGGTGCCTGTATCCCCTCTCTCCATCCATGGTGAACTGACTGTCCAGGCAGTTAACAAACATTTACTCTTTTTAAGCTTTGTTTTTGTTAGTATATGTTTGTGTACATAAGGGTCCCTTTTATTGTGGGGACTTGGATTATGCACAAAGCACATCTAAATCTCTTAGAGCCACTTCGCCTTTCTCCTCCCTGCCTCCAACTCTTGGTTACCTTCCCATTTGTGAAAGATCTGTCTTCCTGTTCCCTATTATACTTTATTCTGCACTTTGACTTATTCCTATTTTGGGTTTCTCATATAAGACAAGCCATGTGACATTAAAGCCTACGTGTCTGGTTTATTTCACCTAACATTATCATCTCAAGGTGCATCTATTTTCCTACAAACAGCTCACATTTACTCTTTATAGAAGAGCAGTACTCCATCATCATCATCATCACCAACTGAGGATCAAACTCAGGACCTTGTGCTTGCCAAACAGGCATTTATGCCCCTGAGTTATCTCCCCAGCCCTTTATGTGTAATTACCACATTTTCTTTACCCATTTATCTGTCAATGGACGTATACAATATGTTGCTTCCAAGACTTAGGTATTATGAGGCGTGCTGCTATAAACATAGTGTTGTGGTTTTTGTCTATGTGTCCTCCCAAAGCCTCATTCAGTCATGGAGTGGCTTCTGCAGTTTGTGATTGATTCATGATCCAGTGCGGCGGGAGGGGAGGGGGATTATGGGTATGAATGCCTTGGGGCACATACATCAGCATTACAATGTAAGGGAGACAGATGTGTTCTCTGTGGCCACATTGTTGCCGCGGCTCCTCCCTCTTGCTCTTGCCATTTGCTGTTTTGCCCTGCCATGAATGGCTGCCCTTGCCGTGTGCCAGTCTGCCTCAGAGCCAGCCGAGTATGGACTGAAACCCCCACAAACTGGGAGCTAAATAAACCTTTCCTTCCTTCATTTTAAGTGTTGGGTATTTGTTCCAGCAACAAGAGAAGAATAACTGAGACACACCGATATGTGTGTACTGCTGTAATGTGATGTCTTTCTCCTATGTTTAATTGTTTGCCCTATTTGGTGGGTTCTTTCCATTCTCATTCACGGTGTGCCTTTCAGGAAGATACCTAGAACGATAATAGCTGGGTCAAACAAAGTTTCTAACTTTTTTATAAGTCTACATATTGATTTCCATAGCTAATTTACACTCCCACTCAATATAAAATGTTCCTTTTTCCCCACAGCCTCACCAGCATTTGTTATCTGGTATCTTAATGATTGCCATTCTTTCTGGACTGAGATGATTTTTTGTTTTTTTTCATTTTAGTACAGGGTCTGCAGGGTCTCACTATGTAGATTGGGCTTATGGTTATTCTCCTGTGTTCAGCCTCCCAAGCACTGGGTTTACAGGTGAGCACCACCACGCCCAGCCTCAATTGCCATCTCAGTGTGTCCCAAGAGCGGGGCCAGCATGGCATGCCAGGGATCAAACCCTGGCTGCTGCGTCTGCCTAAGCAGGTGCTTTACTCTGCTGAGCTAGCTGGCTGACCCTTGGAGGGAGGTGAGTTCTGAGTGTTGTTTTAGTTTGGATGTTTTAATGACCAGAAATACTGAACACATTTACATGTATTTATTGGTCATTTCAGCAAGCACATTTTGTTTGTTTTAAGACAGGGCCTCCCTGCAGGTTGGGCTGGCCTCAAGCTCACAGCAATCACTCTGGTTCAGATGCCTGGGTGCTAGGGTTACAGGCCCGAGCCCATGCCCAGCAACTGAGACAAACAGATTAGGGCCTGGCTAGCTGGTTACTCTTCTTTCCTTGCTGGGACAAAATACCCAACAACCAAAATTAAGGAAGGAAAGGTTTATGTAGCTTGTAACTTGTGAAGATTTCAGGCAATACTTGGCTGGCTTCAAGGCAGGGTGGTAGGGCACAGGGAGAACAGCTCAAGGTGACAGAGGACAGCAAGAGCAGCAAGAGCAAATGGGGGTACAGCAAGCCTGTCTTCTTCTTTTATATTGTAAGCAGACCATTTCCCTGGCCACGGGGGTTGGGGGCAGTGGTGGCCCTCACAGGCTCCAGCTGCTGCTGAGTCACTTAGTTGAACTTTTAAACTTCTCGAGTTGGCACTATGGACAGCGTACCAGAGCAGGAAAGGCGCACCCTTTTCACTCCAGTTGTAGAACTGCTGAATTACTTAGTTAAGTGGTTCCACTCCTCAAGCTGACACAACGTGCTGACTGTAACACCAAGGAGCTGTTGATCACAGAGTTGCAAGACATTGGTGCAGAATGTTTCCCAAAGCCCCCACACTTCAACCAATCAGAGAGTGCTGTTTTCCATTTCTTTCATGAGAACTCAACCAGGTTTTTCCTCAGGCTGAGTGTGAGACAGACAAGATAGCTAGCTGTCCTTGAGCTTGGGCCACTGTACTTTCGCTTTCACGGGGATGCACTTTCCCCCTGTAGAACGTACCTCTTTTTCTACTTTATTTTTGTACCGGGATCAAACTCAGGATCTTGTGCTTGCCAGACAACACCTACACGGCTGAACTAGGTCTCCACAGCTCCTCTTTCTCTACGTTTTGTTGGCCCAAACTTGCTCTGCAGGGCATGTTTATTTTCATATCTTTAGTGAGTTTAAAACCTTGCTACCTTTTTTTTCTTGTCTTCACCAATTCTTTGTTCAGGACAGAAAGAACCTAGAAACCATCTCTAGAAGAGACTTCAGCTTCCTAAAAGCTTGTAACACAACAACAAACACTTATGGACTGCCTACTAAGGCATACACTGGGGGTCCAAAGAAGAAGACGCTTCCTGGGCTTCAAGATATCACAGAGCCGGAGGGGATATGTACAGCGAAGAGATAGGTGCAAGTAGTCAGGAAGGGCCTTTTGCATCATGCTAAGGAATCAGCTTTCATCCCATTAGGCCTGCGGTTCTTCAAGCATGGTCCAGGGTCACAGCAACACTGGGGTGCTTATCGTAAGTACAAATTCTCAAGTTCTGTGATCATAACACAACTGCTGTAGAACCTGGGACCAAGTGAAAGATTTCAAATATAAGAATGACATGCTCAGATTTGTATTTCCAACAAATTATATAGGCTTTGAGAAGTGACAGGAGCTTAGGACCTGGGCCCTAACTACAGGGAAGCACGGCCATGGGGTCTGTATCCTGTCTCTAGCCTCTTCCTCCTGGCATTCTCTCCCTGCTTCCTTGCAGCCATGGTGAACGGCTCTCTGCTGTGAGGCTCTGCCTCCCCACGGGCCTCAGCACACAGAAATCAGCCAGCCATGGACTGACACTTCTGAAACGGTGAACCAAAATGTCTCCTCCTTTAAGTTGACTTTCTATGTTTTGTTACAGCCACAGAAATCTGTGATACAATAGGGAAGACCTAGATGGAAAAAAAAAAAAAAAAAAAATATATATATATATATATATACATATATATATATCCTGAGTTTGATCCCGATACAGATTTCTGTGATATATATATATAATTTTTTTAATACAAGGTCTCACTTTGTAATACAGCAGCCTGGGCTTGAACTCACTACATAGCATATAGCCTTGAAATTGCACAGATCTTCCTAACTTAGCCTCCCAAGCACTGGGATTACAGGTTTGAACCGCCATGCCCAGCCAAGAAATAAGATGAGTTGGGGATATCTATTTTATTTTTTTTAATGTATTTAATACAAGATCTATGGGGTCTCACTACATAGATTGGATTCATAGTGATTCTCCTGTTTTCAGCCTCCCAAGTGCTGGGATTATAGGCATGTGCCACCATGCCCAGTCTCATTAGCCTCTCAGTGTGCTCCTGTGGTAGGGTAGCAGGGATCAGATCCCAACCACTATGTCTGCCTAAGCAGGTGCTTTACTCTGCTGAGATATCTGGCCATCCTAAGAATATCTATTTTAGATACCCAAGACTAGGAGATTTCTAAGGAAAAGCAAACATTTCTAGAAATCTCTACACTCGATGGCATCTTCCAGCAGACCCAAGGCTGTCCTTCAGACACCAAGGCCTAGGGGCCAGGGAGATGGCTCAGTAGAATAAGTGCTTCCTTGGCAAGCTCAAGGATCTGAGTTCAATCCCCAATTCCATAAAAAAAAAAAAAAAAAAAGACACAAAGGCCTCAGAAACCCATCCCAGCTCTGTCCTCAGCACAGTCACGAACAGCTCTGCCTCTCCTTAGTCCCTCAAGGCCCAAAAGCTCCTGTACCCAGACACTCCTGCTTCTGGAATGTCCTGGCTCTAACTCTTGTTCAGCTGCCCTTGGAAGTCTCATTGAGAACCAAGCATGTGCCCCAGGCCAGGCCAGGACTCATGTGGGGCCTCCTCAGAGTCTATGGAACAATAAAAAGTGGCCTGGGTGTTGGGCTTCTGAAGCTGAGTTGGACACTGTCACCACTGGGGCTCCTACACCATGTGCTGTGCCCTTTGTCCTGCCAAAGACACTTCACTTCATTATCTTGAAGCCTGAAGGTGACTATTGCCAACCTGCCCATTCCTTTTTTTTTTTTTTTTTTTTTTTTTTTTTTTTTTTTTTTTTTTTTTTTTTTTTTTTTTTGTCTTTTTGAGACAGGGTCTCACTATGCAGTTCAGGCTGGCCTCGAGCTCACTTTGTAGCTCAGGCTGGTCTCGAACTCACAACGATCCTGCTGCCTCAGCCTCCCGAGTGCTGGGATCACAGGCCTGCGCCACCATGCCCGGCTTAACCTGCCCATTCCTGATCCACCAGCCTCTAGCCACTGGGCATAATTTAGCAATCCCAAGAAGCCTGCGAGTCTCAAGTGGCTGCTCACTGTAAACACTCGGTGTTCTGGGGATGGTCGTTCCCTGGAAGAAGTGGTCCTGCCAGTCAGAACAGGGAGTGAGAGAGGAAGATATGGTGGCCAGTCTGTTATCATTCCATATTTGGTCCAAATTTCCAGATGTTCTCAACTGCATTTTTTTTGTCCCCAAAGGAAACTTTTCCAATGTCTGGAGACACTGTTGATTTGGATGGGATATACCACTGGCGTTTGGTGGGCCAGAGATAATGTAAAGCATCTTTCAATGCATAAGACAGTCCTCTAAGGAATTATCTGCCAAAATGTCATCAGTGCATGGTGAAAAACCTTGACCTAGGTCATCTCAGACCCTGAGGAGTCTAACTGGCTCCAGAATGGTCCAGGAAGGCAGTTAAAACCCAAATTCAGAGATGCTCTTTCTAGATATTTTTGCAGGCTAAGTACCCAAGAATGCTAGAGATGAGAGAACCCAGTGGTCCCAGTGATACCCAGAGAAAGAAGAGAGTGGAGAAAGTTCCTTACAAGGACCTGAAAAGTCAGTGGAGAGCTTCCAAACCAAGAAGGCCCACAGCTTAGCTTACCAAAAATGTGTGCCAAGAGTAAACATAGCAGCCCCAGAGATACTCTGAGAAAGCCTGGAGAATGCAAGAGACAAGTATTCCCAATGGCCTTAGCAAATGATTTCCTAGCTACTAAAGCTATGTCTAAATAGGACTGACCCTATTAGTATCAAGCTGCCTGTTCTTGATCCACTGAGGCCTTTCTGGAGAAGAGAAGAAGGCCAGCACACCCAGCAGGGCTTGTCCAAGTCCATGCAGCAAGGAGTGGTCCTGGGATGAGCTCCAGTGAGAGCACACATGAGCAGGTGTGCCTCGAAGCACGCCTTCCGGGGCTTGTCATTATGTTTAAGTCTTTTGACTTTTTTAATTAACTTATTTATTTGCTTACTTATTTTTGAGAAAGGGTCTCACTATGTAGTTGAAACTGGCCTTGAGTTCATTATGTAGCCCAGGCTGGCCTCAAACCACAAGGAGCCTCCTCCCTCAGTCTCTTCATGCTGTGATTATGGGTATGTACTACCACGCCTGGCCACTTTGCCCCTTTTAAAAATTAGGGGACTTTTAGAAAGTACTACTGAATAATAGGAATTTTTTATATTTGGGGGCATTAATCCCTTTTTAGATTTTTGGCTTGCAAATATTTTCTCCTAGAAGTTGCCTTTGTACTCTGTGAATTATGTCTTTGAGAAACTACATGATTTTTATGGCTTCTTATAACACTGTAAATTCTGCAACTCAGGTTATTTTAAGCACTATTATTTTTTATTGCTTTATTTGAAAATAGTTTCTAATTTATAATTTTAGATATTTCTGTTAAAATGATCAATCAAATGAGGTCAAATTCTTTCAGTTAATAATAAAATTTATATTTTCCTCAAATTTACTATCTCCTAAAATATAGTTGGAAAATCAAAGCCAGCTGGCCATCTCTCCATTTTGCCGGCCCTATTTCTTTTCTCTGTGTGTGCTTTGCCATTGTCTCTATTACATGATATTCAGAGGACTGAATAAAACAAGGTAGCTAAGATAATTTTTATAATTCCTGGCATACAAGAAGCACTGAACTTCAACAACATCTGAGATTCCCAGATACTAGGGTTGAAATCGGGTCAGGGGAGGGTCCCTCCGTGCCTTACTAGTAGCCTCCCTTCTGTTTCCATCGTCCCCCTCTCCTGATAGTCGAATCTACTTTTGAGTCCAACCATTACACCTAGGTCTGCTCTAATTTTCAGCCAACCTCAGCAAAAGCAAGTCATCTGTCAACTGTCTTCAGGCATCTTTCAGCAGGGCTTGAAGTTAATGCTCGTTTCCTGTACCCCAGGTCTGGTAGCTCAGCCTGAGGAGAGAGACTAAGGCAAGACAAGCTGGCTGGAAAATAGGGTGTGACCTGTCAGTTACCAAGACCCCAAAGGAAGCTGAGCAACAGGATGTAACCTGTCAATCAAATGTGTGGGCAGGGTGATGGGACCAGAAAGAGCATCAAAGATGGCAGCCACTGACTCTGCCACCACTGCATCCTCCTGTTCTGGCTCTTCCTTTCTCTGCAGTGGCTTGTCCTGCATCTGGGACCTGTCTTCACATTTCTTGCCTCCTTTGCTCTTCTCTTTTCTTCACTTTTTCCCCTTTTCTTCCTTTATTTTAAATAAGAGTTATATTTATCTATTCCCCAGGTGTCCCAGCCCATTCTTTGGGTGGGTGAAAGAGCCTGAGACCACCAGACACTGCACCATCCAGCAATAAGTCTGCCTGTGGCGCTCCAGTAATTCTCTCTCGGAAGTCCTTCACTCTGCTGTCTCAGTCCTAGGTCTCATTTACTTCCACCTATTGTCCCCAAGCACACCTGTGCCTGACTCACTTCAAAGATATGCACTATGTACACAGTTACCTGGCTTCTAAGCTCAGGAAAGCCCCTGTAACCCAGCCAGTTGTCCCCGCCTCTGTAGAGCTTCCTCTTCCACAAGCTAATTCTGTGCTTTGGGCTGCCAAATGCCGACTTGCCTCTCAGCCACACCCTTCCAAGTCACAAAAAGGAGCTCAAAACCCTGAGCAAGCTCCTCTTTTTCCCCCCCTTTTGTTCTTCCCACTCCAGTACTTCTATCTTTCTTCTCTTCTTTTTCCTTCTTTTCTATTCAACCTCTGCCTCAGGCTTGCCAAGTTATCAAAAGAGGGGAAGAAATCGCTTACAAATGTGATCAGGTTAAAAGACTGCAGAAGGGCAAACCTCAATTAGAGTGACTTCAGCCCAGCTCCTGTGCTTTCCTGCTTTAGTTCTCTGGGTCTTTCCCACTTCATCAGCACTTTCTATTTAAGGCTGTCACGATCTTCCACTCTGAACAACGTTTCCCGTAGGAAAAAATCTCCAAGTCTTTTGGAAAGTGTAACTAAGATATTTAATGTAGCACTTCTCCAATTCACTTATTTGGTCTGTTTGTTTAATAGAGATGGGTCCTAAGACTTTATATTAATGTGGCATGCAATAGTATTAATACTAGTCATCTGAGATTACTAGTTTATGATAACACATACCATTCTCTTATTCATTCATTTATTTATTTGGTACAGGGTCTCACTATTCCGCTTGGACTTGTAGTGATCCTCCTGTCTCAGCCTCCCCAGTGCTGGGATTACAGGTGTGTGCAACCACACCCAGTTTCGGTGACCTGCACAGTGGCATGGCATATGGTACCAGGGATCAAACCTGACTCCTTGTGCTTGCCAGCCAGACACTTAGACCCCCAAGCTATCTTCCTGGACCATGTAACATTCTTAACAACAGAAAGATGTTAAGAACACTTTGGCTGACTTTTATTATCATGCCATCAACACCAGTATAGGGGCCAGGGAGATAGCTCAGTGGAATAAGTGCTTGCCTAGCAAGTGCAAGGGCCTCAGTTTGATTCCCGGTACCACCAAAATATACCACCAGTATAAAACTGCATGGAGAACATTGGAGAGAGTGAATCAGAAAGTCTGGAAAGAAGAAATCTAGTCAGAGGCTATTAGAAAAAAAATATACAATAGATGATGAAGGTACCAACAAATTTTTATGATTTGGTATTTGGAATAGTTCCCAATGGGTAAAATAAAAAGCCTTTAACATTCTTTAATACTCATAACCAAGTCACTGAATATTGCCACCTTTTCAAATCTATAGGTTTTCTGGCCTTGGAAAAGTATAATTATTTTCCCTGCCCACAGTCTCTCATTAAGACAAGTTATTTTGTTAATAGTCTCAGCACAGAACTGCCAAAGAGGCTGCTTTTCTCCATACTCTTGGTTCAACTATCTACCTGCCCATAGCTGGGCAGAAGCAAAGCAGGGCTACTCTAGTGGGACCTCTGGCCACCGCCATTCATGAGGGAGTGGGCATCTGCAAGAGCAATATCCAAAACCAGGAACCAAGGTGTGGTCCAAGTTCCTTTACGCTCCAGGGTTTGGGACTCCTGATGAGTCTCTCCCAAAAAGAATCTGGCGAAGATGGAGGGGAGCTGCCTGCTGGGACGATTGCTCCTCTGCCTCTCTGAGCTTTCTGCTGTAAGGTACAACAGAGCAAGGACAGACCAAAGCACTGCTCTGCAGTCTAACATGACCCTCTGAGCATGCAAAGGCACTCAGACTTAACATGTTAACTAGTCCTTCTGTGATGTCCCTCATCTGATTACTTCTTAGTGATAGAAAGCCTCACCTGTGGGCTGGCCAAATAGCTCAGCGGATTAAAGTGCCTGCAAGCAGGCACAGGGGCTGGGGATTCGATTCCCAGGCCTGTTGTGCTGGCCCCACCCTCAGGGCATGCTGAGATGGCAATTGAGACTGAGCATGGTGGTGCACACTTGTAACCCCAGCCCTTGGCAGGCTGTAAACAGGCAGATCACTATAAGTCCGATCTAGTAGTGAGACCCTGACCACCCTGTAGACCTTTCCCTAAAATACAAAAAAGAAAGAAAGAAAGAAAAAGAAAGCCTCACTTGTGAAAACATACAGCGCTTTTCTATTCTGGCCTGCACAAGGCTCTACCCAACTCTTTCATCACACCTCCTCTTTAATTCCAACTTCTCATTGGCCCACAACTTTTTGTCTCTCTTCCCCTTAATATGGTGTCTACCAAAAAAGCAACCTGATTTTAAGCATGCCCTCACATACTAAAACACTGAGAGAAAGTGAGCAATCTACGCAAGGTAAAAGGAGTAGATGCTTTGCTTCCATAGGGGAATCTCGTGCCTAATCAGGGAGCAAAGAGACGGTGGCCTGAAAAAGGAGGTAGGAGAGAAGACTAGATAAAGGCAGCAGTGGCACAAAGGTACCTCTCGGGCCTGACCCAGCTGGCTCCTGGCTGAGTATAAGAGCTGATGTCCTCGCAGCCCTCCCTTTGTCACTGGACGTAGGCTACATTCCCAGTGCCATTGCCTACTGAAGTAATCCACAAGATAGCTGAGCCACTGAATCTGACAGGAGCCAAGTAAATGCACTGAACCAAGACAAGCACCAAGGTAAGAAAAGGGCCCATTCAGAACACACACGCTGTGTCTTGTGTTTGCCTGGGTAATGTGCCCTCCAAGGGCTCTACAGAGCCAAACCACCGCTAAGTTTGCATACACATTTGGGCAGATTTTACATGAGCTGGAAACAATGGAAATGAGCATAGCACCCTACCGATCCAGTGGCCACAGCTTCCACTCTTTGCCTACTAGTCCAGCCCATCCTCCCCAAGTCTGGCGAGAAAGGGTTTGAACTTGCAGAGTCTTGGCTCAGGAAGGAGGGTTCACCTGCTTTGCCCAGTGGGCCCCCTGTTTTCTTTCTCTGCAGAGAGGCTGCAGTCCTGGAAAGCAAATCTGCCTATCCCACGGGGTCTCTGCTTTTTACCCTTAGGCTGCAGAACACTCAGTCTACAATTAGCTTTGGCTGGGCCTGCTGCCTTCCAGGCCATATTGAACCACAGGACCTCTGCTCTTGCCAACATCTTCTTCACCTTCGCCCTCTCTGCTATTCTGCAAATGAGAGCTGGTGCCCCCGTCTTTTCCATAGTCACTAGAAGGGGGCAAGTGCCCTTCATGCTGTGGTCCCAACACTGCACTGCTCTGCAGTGGATTGCAGACAGATTATAATTTCCCCATGGGGAAGGGAGGCAGGGAGAGAAATGCTACCGTGATCTTTTCCTAGGAAGCTTTTGTTCTGAATCTTGCCCTTTCTGTAACGCTCCAGGAAGAAGCATTCTGTGCAAAACTAAATTCTAGGGCAAGCCAAATAGCCCAGTGGAATAGAATGCCTGCTTAGGCAGATGCAGGGGTCAGAGGTTCAATCCCTGGCCTGCCATGCCAGCCCCGCCTTCTGGGGTGCGCTGAGATGGTGACTGAGACTAGGCATGATGGCATGTGCCTATACTTGGGAAGCTGAAAACAGGAGAATCACTACAAGTCCAACCTGTGTAGTGAGACCCTGCAGGCCCTGTAGTCCTTGCACTAAATTAAAAAAAAAAAAAATTCTGAATTGTCCCTAGACCCTGGAGATAAGGAAGGCATTCCAACGTCTAGATAGTGCCTACTCTGGTAGGTAAGAGCCCACACAATCAACCAGACCAGGCATTCTGAGGCAAGAAGATTTATTGGGGGCAGCAAGCAGGCTAGCTGTCCAGCAGACCAAGACAGCAGTGAACAAAGGGGGGACAGGAGACCCTATAGGGGTCTTTTATGAGGGTGATTGTGGGCTAGAACAGCTGAAGAAGAGCTAATCCCGGCAGGGCTACCTGGTCTATGGAGGACCTTTAATGTCAATGAAGGAGAGTTTCTGTGGTTGCTTGCCCAGGTCAGTCAGGTGGGCCTGTTCTGCAGTTTTGGGTTTGGCTCTGTGTGAGGACAAGCAGGAGTTTGGGGGCAGAGTACCTAGGAGACCAAGAGGGAGAGTGGGGCAAGGTGCCTGGGAAACTTTGAATCCTGACCTATTGTACCCCATACATGAATGCATGTCCGTCATACTGTGAGGCAGGCATGTTCCAAATCTTTCTGTAATACTAATCCTGGATGGCAATATCTTTTATCAGAGGCACATTTCTGGCTGCTGACATCATTCCAGGGATGGATTGGTGAGGTAGATTCAGTTATCGCATTCCCACTTCCATTTATAATTTTAAATGGGGCGGGGGGTTGTAAGAAGGGACATAAAGGTATTCTAATCCAAAACTCTAAGTAACATAAATATTTCTGGGACAAAATAGGATAGAATTGAACTGGTCCTGGGAACACAACCATCCTTGGGCAGTCTAGGAAGGCAGACTTGACAATCCCAAAAAATAGCCAAGTGGTTGCAGGCCAAATATTGGTGCTTTGCTGGCTCCAGATGGTTTTAGGCCATATTTAAAATCTGTCTAGAAAGAAAATACCACAAAGGGCTACTTTGCCAGAGACAAATGAAGAGGAAGAGATAGGATGTGGTCATTAGCACCCTAAAGAAGACTGCAGGCTCAGGATGTAAAAGAAAGAAAGGAAGGGAACGAAAGGCTGCCTGGGCGAGCTCACAGTCCTCCTTCACCCCTCACTGCACTGGGTGCAGATTGAGACAGTTTCCTCTTCAACCAGTACCCAGAGGAGTCTTTTGCAACAAACACGGTTTCAGCTGGGGACATGTGGCTGCCAGACACCTTCAGCCTGAACCACACGTATCTGGATGGGAAAAGCCAGGCTAAAACCTCGTCCACAGAGAACAACCTAGCAGCAGAGGGATTCAGACAGAGGCACTGTCTCCACACGGACTCCGACAAAGCACTATGAAAGTAGAAGAGACAAGACAGAGATGAGGGAAAGGACCAAGAGGACAGCAGAGAAGGGACAGACCTGGAAGGGGAGGGAGGCACAGCTGAGGAGGGCTGTGCCTTTCCCTCTGCCTCCCAAACTGCCTCACTGTGGATCACACGCCCTCGCCACCTGCTTGGGACTCACTGCCTACTCCCCAGAGGAGTCAGACAACATCCAGGGAGCCCATGTGGGCGACCAGCATCTGTAACCCAGATAGCTGAGGTCTCCCTGGTGACCAGTAACTGAGGGAAGAGGGGTCGATGTGAGGGGAGGGGGATGGAGGAGAAAACAACCAAGATATATCATGTACAGGTCCAAATTCCCTATGATGAATGTGGTCATTATGTATATCTAAATTATACCAATAAATACCAACCCCTCAAAAGATTCTAATTTTGTTGTTCCAGGCAGAGCCCAGGCATCATTAGCATTTATGACTCTCCAGGTGATGCTAATCAGGGGCAGGATTAAGGACTACATTACAGGTTTAGGTCTTAGATGACCCCTGTGCCAAATGAGGGCCAGCTCATCCCGAGCTCCTGCGTCTCTGTGATGTGCAGGTCAGATATTTTAACTTTAATAGCTAACACCCTAGATCAGCAAGGTAATGTAACTGAGAACCACCAGGTATCTTATGCAGCTTTGGATAAGCACCATCATAATGCACGTGCTATGATTACTATAAAAATGTTGACCTATTCAGTGAATTCCATTCATATAAACTGAGGAACTGAGAAGGAAAATATGGATGACTCCAAAGTGTGTCTTTTTTTCTTCCCAGTACTGAGGACTGAACTCAGGGTCTTTGCACTGAGCTATAGCCTCAGTCCTTTTTTTATTTTGAGACAAGATCTCAATAAGTTACTAATTTGTTTTTGTTTTTGTTTTTCCAGAGCTGGGGATTGAACGCAGGCCCTTATACTTGCCAGGCAAGCATTTATTCAACTGATCTATCTCCCCAGCTCTAAGTTACTAATTTACTCTGCTCAAACTTGCAATCATTCTGCCTGAGTGCTGGGATTATAAGCATTTGTTATCACTTCCAGTCAAAAGTCCTCCAACTTATCTTTTATTTTGATCTTTAATTTTTTTATATTTCAGGTTTCTCATACAAGAGAACCATGTGATATTTAAGCCTGTATGTCTAATCTATTTCAGTTGGCATTATACTCTTAAAGTGTATATATTTTCCTATTTATCCTTCTTTATGGCAGAATAGTACTCTACTGTGTATAGCAATCACATTTTCTTTATCCATTCATCTGTTGATGTGCATATAGGCTGTGTCCAAGATCTAGCTACTGTGAATTGTGCTGCCATAAACATCGGTGTGCAGACCCTTAACCCTCTTGGGAAGATACCTAGAAAGGGAATAGCTGGGTTGAATGGAATTTCCATTTTTAGTTTTTTTAGAAATCTCCATGCTGATTTTTACAACCACTGTATTACTTTACGGTCCCACTAACAACATAAAGGATTCCTTTTTCTCTGCAACCTCACCAGCATCTGATCTTGGTTGATTTTTGTTTGGTTGGTTTTGGTTTTTGGTTTTGATTCTTTTTAGTACAGGGTCTCACTGTGTGGATCAGACTCGACATGATCTGCCTGTATTCAGCCTCCCAAAAACTGGAATAACAGGTGCGCGCCACCACGCCCAGTCTCAATCACTGTCTCAGCACGCCCCAGCAGTGGGCCCGGCACGACACCGCAGGGATT
Organism: Ctenomys sociabilis; assembly: GCA_004027165.1. Lineage (NCBI taxonomy): Eukaryota > Metazoa > Chordata > Mammalia > Rodentia > Ctenomyidae > Ctenomys > Ctenomys sociabilis. Next base: position 56,887 of record PVKA01005047.1, read on the forward strand.
GAATCCCAGCCACTGTGTCTGCTTAAGCAGGCGCTCTTGGTTGGTTATATAACTATCTCTTATATAATTAGGATTCTGTTCCAGAAGTCCTTGCTTTGGCCTATCTCTTCAAGAGTTTATTTTACTTTCTGGAAGGTCAAATATTCCTGTTTTAACCTTAGATCTTGGATCCATTTTGATTGTAGCTTCATACAAGGTGCAAGATACGGTTTTAGATTCAGCTTTCTGCATGTGGATAGCCAATTTTCCCAGCACCATTTGCTAAAGAGGCTAGCTCTCCTCCAGAGGAAGATGTGGACCCGTAGGTAAAAGATCAAGTAGCTGAACGTGCTTGGAGCTGTTTCTGCATCCTCTGCTCTGTTCTACCAACTCACCTGTCCGGGGTTTGTTTGCTTGTGCCAGTACCCATGTGGCTTTGGTCTGTAACTGGAAGTGCAGAATCGAGTTTCCTCCTGCCACGCTCTTATTGCCCAGGATCGCTTTTGCTCTTCTAGGCTCTTCTGGTTGGCAGTGTTTTCTTTAGTTCTGAGAAGAGTGCTATTGGTACTTTGATTGGCACTGCATTAATCAGCATACTAGTTTTAGAAGTATGGCCATTTAGACCGTGCTGGTTCTTCCTATCCAGGAGTAGGAGCTGTCTGATGTCTTCTTCAATCTTTTTTCAAAGTACTACAGTTTTTGTTATAGAGGTCTTCCACTTAGGCTAATTTCTATGTGCAATATTTAATTTTTCTTCATGCATTGTGAAACGTAACATATCTCTAATTTTCCTTGAAGAGTTTATTACTAGTATGCATGAACACTATTCCCTTTTCTGTGTGTTGACTTTGTACCCTGCTATGATACTGAATTTGGTTATTAATCGTAGGAGCCTTTCAGTGAATTTTTTCGATCTTCTATGTAGAAGACCATGACATCTGAAAAGAATTTAACCTCTTTGTTTTCCTTTACATATCCATTTCATTTCTTTCTCTTACAATTGCTCTGACTAATGTTTCCGGATCTATATTGAACAGTAGTGGTGTTAGTGGATATCCTGTCTTATTCCTGATTTTAAAAGGAAAAAGCCTTCAGGGCCGGAGAGATAATTCAGTGGTCTAAGCACTGCAAGGACCAGGGTTCCTGCATCGCTGGCACTGCATGTCATGCTGGCCCCAAGCTGTGCAGGCCACAGAAACCAGGTATGGTGGTGCACACCTGTAATCCCAGCACTGGGGAGACTGAGATAGGAGGAGCACTATGAGTCCAACCTGCGTAAGGAGACCATGTACCAAATAAATAAAAAGTTTCTTTTTAATTTGTTACAGAAGGAGAGTGGCCCAGGGAGATGGCTCAGTGGAATAAGCACTTCCCTGGCAAGGACAAGGGCATGAGTTCAATCCCCGGTTCCACCAAAAAAAAGGATAGTGTTCAGCTCCTCCCCATTTCATATGTAACGTTGATCATTGGTTTGTCATAAATGCATCTTGTCAGATTGAGATAATTTTTTTCCATGCCTATTTTCTTCAGGATTTTTTATTGTGAATGGACATTAAATTTTCTCAAATGCTTTTTCTTAACTTTCTTTTTAAAAAATTTTTGTGTATTTGCTATTGGGTCTCACTATGCAGATTAGACTCATGGTGATCCTTCTGTTTTCAGCCTCCCCCACACTGGGATTGCAGGCATGCCCCACCACACCCAGTCTTTGTCCCAGCTCAGCATGCCCTGCGGATGGGATGGAACCCTGGTCCCTGCCAAAGCTGAGCTATCTTGCTGGCCCTCTTTTCTTTTCAGGACAGGGTCTCACTATGCAGTGCAGGCTGACTCTGTGCTCCCTTTTGCAGCCCCCAGGACTACAAACTCACAGAGATCCTCCTGGCTCAATCTCCCAAGTGCTGGGATTACTGACATGTGCCATCATGTCCAGTTCTGTGTCACACATTGGACACCCACATCAGGGGATGAGGCTGCCGGGGATCTAACTCCAGTCTTTGTGCTTGCCAGGTAGGTGCTTATGACTCTGTGCTATCTCTCTGCTCCCCCCACTTTTAACAGTACCAGGGATCGAATTTGGGACCTTGATCTTGCCAGGCAGACACTGAGCTATATCCCCAGCTTAAATGCTGTTTCTGCATCAATTGAGATGATCGCATGATTTTAGTCCTTGCTTTTGTTTCTGTGATATATTACATTTATTGCTTTGCTTTTTTTTATGTATTTGGTAAAGGGTCTCACTATGCAGCTCAGACTTGTAGTGATTCTCCTGTTTTCAGCCTCCCTGGTGCTGGGAGTACAGGCACACGCCACCACACCCAATCTCAGTGGCCAGCTCAGGCTCAGTGCACCAGGTGTCAGGGTCAGCATGTGGTACCAGGGATTAAACCCAGTCCCTGCTTTTGCCTAAAGAGGGGCTTAGTTGGCTGAGCTATCTCTCCAGACCTTCTTTTGCATATGCTGGACCATCCCTGCATCTCTG
>PVKA01005047.1:59444-70305 GCA_004027165.1 Ctenomys sociabilis
CTTTTTTTTTTTTTTTTGAAGGATTTATTTATTTTTTTTTAATTCATTTTATTTATTACAGTGTCTTGCTATACATCACGGATTCGTTTTTTGCAGGGGTGGGAGGTCAGCTTAGCCCACCCTGGGGGGAGGGGCTGGCATGGCATGTGGTGCTGGGGCTCGAACCGCGGCCCCTGAGAGGCGCTTTAGACCGCTGAGCTATCTTGCCAGCCCAGTACCAACTTTTGGAGTACTCCTGTTTCAATTTCATTAAAGAGTTTGAAGAGTATTTGCATTAAAACTTACCTAAAGATGGCCAGGGATATAGCTCAGCAGCACAAATGCCTGCCTGGCAAGTGCAAGGTCCTGAGTTCAATTCCTAGTACCACCCCTCCCCCCGCAAAAAAAAGAATTTACCTAAAGTTTCTGTAGTGTTCAGCCATGAATTCACTAGAACCTGGTCTTTTCTTAGTTGGTAGGAGTTTTATTACTTCTTCAATCTCATTTCATAATATCAGGTTTATTTAGGACTTTTATGTGTTTTGGGTTCAGCAGTTCACATGTATCTAGGAATCTGTCCATTTCTTCTTTATTTTTTAAAAATGTGGCTTCTTAAAACAGATACTAATAATCAAGATTTCAGCATAGTACACTCTGATTTGCCTTTTCACTTCTAATTGCAATAATTTGAGTCTTCCACTTTTTTTTTGTAGGAGTGGCTGTGAGTTTTACCTATTTTTTTTCTTTAAAGAACCAGCTCTTTGATTCAACTGTTTGTATTGTTGCTTTAATCCCAATTTCAATAATTTCTGTTCTGACCTTTATAATTTCCTTCTTTGTACTACCTTTGAATTTGGATTATTCCTGTTTTGCTATCACCTTGATATGTATTATTAGGTTATTTATTTAGAATTGCACTGTTTTTCTGATGTGGGCATTCACAGCTATAAGCATTCCTCTCAGGACTGCTTTCATGGTGTCCCATAGATTCTGATATGTTATATTTGCACCATTGTTTGTTTCTAAGAACTTTCTAGTTTTTTCTTTGGTTTCTCCCGTGATGCATTGCTTATTGAAGAGGGTATTGTTTACTTTCCGTGCATTTGCACAACTTCTGTGGTTTCTCTTTCTATGGATTTCTGGTTTCGTTGAAGTATGACCTTTTACTATGCATGGGACAATTCTGATTCTTTTGCAGTTACTCCAGCATGCTTTGTGGGCTAGCACTTGGTCTGCTCTGGAGAAAGTCCCGTGTGCTGCTGAGAAGGGTGTGCATTCTGTTGTAGGATAGAACACTCTGTAGACATCTGCTAAGTTTATTTGTTTGAAAGTCTGACTCAAGTTCTATTTCTTTGTTGGTCTTTTTGTCTAGTTGTTCTATTTTTGACAGTGGGGTATTAAGGTCCCCCATTATAATTGTTTTATGTTTATCTATTTATTTATTTATGTATGTATTTTGGGGGCTGGCTCAGCCCACCTTGGGGGCAGGGCTGGCGCAGCATGTGGTGCCAGGGATCAAGCCACAGTCCCTGAGTGCTTGCCTAAGCTTCCTTAAGCAGACGCTTTGGACCACTGAGCTATCCTACCTGCCCATGTCCATTTTTTAATCTCTAGTAGCATTCATTTGGTGAAGTTGGGTCTCAGTATTTGGTGCATATATAACTATTTACTCTTCTTGTTGAATTGTTCACTTAACCAATAAATAGTAACCTTCTTTTCTCTTCTGATCAATTTTTATCTGAAATCCACTTTGTCTGAAATTAGGATAGCTCTTTTTTTCTTTCAGTTTCCTGTTGCCTGAAATACTGTTTTCCTTCCTTTGATTTTTAATCTATGAACTTCTTTTTGGATTGAATGTATTTCTATACTGTATATCTTTGTGGGGTTTTTTTCCTTTTTTATTCAGTCTGTGTCTTTTGTTTGGGGAATTGAGATAATTCACACTGAGAGTTATTACTGAAATATACTGATTTATTCCAATCACAGAATTATTTTCCTGCTGTTTATTTTATTTATTTATTTATTTATTTATTTTTGTCTTTTTGAGACAGGGTCTCACTATGCAGTTCAGGCTGGCCTCGAGCTCACTTTGTAGCTCAGGCTGGTCTTGAACTCACAACAATTCTCCTGCCTCAGCCTCCCGAGTGCTGGGATTATAGGCATATGCCACCAGGCCCAGCTTATTTTCCTGTTGCTGAACGCCCCCGTCCTTCTACGTGGCTGCTCACCACATCTCATGACTTGATTCTGTTAGATTTTTGTCATTATTGACTTGTCTTTTCCTAGGATATCCTTGGAAAATCATATTATACTGGTTAGTGGTCATAAATCTCTTGTTCTTTTTGTCATAGGGACACCTTACTTCCCCATCAGTTTTGAAAGTTTCATAGATTCATAAATCTGAGTTAGCAATTGTTTTCTTTTAGAGCTTGAAACATTTTGCTCCAAGCTCCACTGGCCTCTAAGGTCTGTGTTTTTTAAAAACCCTGGTACAATTCTAATGGATTTCCCTTTATAAGTGACTTGTTGCTTTTTGCTTACAGATTTTAAGATTCTGTCCTCTGTTGGACTTCCAGTATTTTGACTATTGTGTGATGTAGAGTTCTTTTTGATTCAGGCTATTTGGGGTTATAAATGCCTCAATTATCCATATGTTTAATTTTTTCTCAATATTTGGAAGGCTTTCTGATATTACTTCTTTTTTTAAGGCACATTTAATTTAAAAGTGTTAACAGGTGCCAGCAAGATAGCTCAGCAGACTAAGGCACGTGCTTGGACAAGCTTGGACAAGCTCCGGGACCTTGGTTTGATCCCTGGTATCACATGCCATGCCAGCCCCATCCCCAGGTCAGGCTGAGCTGGCCACAGAGTCCGCGTGTAGTGGCATACACCTGTAATCCCAGAACACAGAAGGCTGAGGCAGGAGGATCATTGAAGTTCAAGACCGGCTACAAAGTGAGCTCAAGGCCAGTCTAACTTAATGAGACCCATCTCAAACATTAAAAAAAAATGCACCTGTTGAATGGGCGGGAGGTCTCATAAAATTTACGACTGAAAAACAAAATAATGCAATGAGTCTCCTCCTAGCAATATCCTTATGTAATCTAGTTATGAAATGAATGTTTATAATGCTTCAAGCATTTTAAGCCTGACATTTGATACCACACCTTCAATTTTTTACTGTCCTCAATTAAGATTATTTACAGGTTTTGCAACCATTCAAAGAAAAAAACCATCAATGAAAACTACATTGGTTTATGCTATATTAAGCAACAGAGGGATCTAAGCTAAATGACCAAACATAGTTACTAATATTGACATCTGTTACTGCTCCCATGACTACTAAAGTTAATTCTTAGCAATAAACCCACTAAAACAAAATGCATCTCTTTTGAGCTTTGACCCAGAACATTATAAAGTCTGTAGTTTTATTGGCAAAACTGATATGGAGTGTCTCTAAGTCACTATGGTCAAGGTTAAGAGTGATGTATATCCTGTTTTCACATTTTACTGGAACTTTGCTTTCAGTTTGTGATTGAAAATCTAGGTTTCTAGTACTCCAACAGTGTGCTACAGACCCAAGACTTCTGTAGCTCCCTCTATTTTCTTCAAACAGAAACATTTCTCAAGTGCTACATGTTCTAGAAGAGGACTTTTTCAAAGGTGCCCTTTTTTTTTTTTTTAATAGTGCACTGATATCTAGCAACTGAAGCAAGGGAGAGGGAAAGAGAAAAAGGTAAAACATGTGGTTCCTCTAGGAAGTTTCACATTAACCGTCACAAGCTGAAGAGTGTACGAACGTGGCCGGTCTTTTTGCTCAAAAGGTCTTGGTGTGGATGTGAGAACTTGGCTGTCATCCCACAGCTTTCTCATAATGGGATTAGCAAGAGGTCTTAACTGGGGAGTATGATTTGTTTTCCTATCAGGCATCAACTTCAGGGTGCTCAGTTTATTTTGAGCTTGTTCCGGTTTGTCGTTTGACGGTTCCAGTTCACTTTTAGGAAAAACAGTTTGATAGTTGGGTCTACCATTGCTGGTCTCAGCTGAGCAACACTTGGCTGCTGGGCTGACTTGCTTGAGGCACTGAATCTGAGCAGTAAGTGGGCCTGTGTCTCTTGTTCCTTGGCTGCTAATGGCAGGACAAGGATGTTTTCCCTGCAGGCAGACTCTTGCTGTTGTTGCTTTAGCTTTTCCTCAGCCTCCTTTCAGCCAGATTTGTCATTTTCTTAGATGTAACTCATCTCCTGCCACAACTGTAAAGTCTGTTTCACTCAGCTGAAACCTTTGGGGAAGAGGTTCTTTTTCAATCATCTTGACTCCAACAAGTCACCTCCAGGATGCAGCCTCAGTTACTCTGCCCTGAACTGGATCCCGATGGGGACAGAAGTCGAGGTAGATCCAGCCAGATCAGGGCTTTGAGGTGTAAGAGAGTGGCTGCAGCCCTCTGGTGTCTCAGGACCGTCCCAGAGTTTGGTGCATTCTCAATGGCCACCTGAGTTCAGCCTGCTATTATTTTTGTATACAGGTATTTATGCCATTTGTGTCATCTTCTGATTTTTCATGTATTCCAATGAACCTTAGATCAAACTTCTGTGCATCTTCTAGCAGCCATTGGATCTACTTTTCATGGTCTCTTGTTCTCCTGGTATCTGTGAGTAAGTGGTCATGAAAAGCATCCATTCTGATACTGTTTCCACATACGTGGCTTCTGCTGCCCATACTTTCCATTTGATGTTTGATCTCCTGTGTTTGATCTCCTGGATTTCTATGTGAAACATTTTTACAGACCTATCCTAGTTCTTGGCTAAACTTGTTCATGTTTATATCACTTCATTAGACTCAGTAGGCCTTTTATCAGTGCCTTTGGTAAGCTCCTTGTTTATTAACTCCAGTAACTGAATAGTTTTATCTCCTGTGAGCCCACTGAGCACCTTGTTGATCTGTTTTTTAACCTTATCTCTACCCTTTCTGTGGCCAGGGAGATGGCTCAGTAGAATAAGTGCTTTCCTGGCAAGCGCAAGGGCCTGGGTCCAATCCCGGGTTCCAACAACAACAACAACAAAAGACCTATCTTACCCTTTCTAGTACTTCAGCTTTGTGGCTTTTGCCTTCCTTCTCCTAGATGCCTGACTGATAGTTTTTGAGGGGTTGGGGAAAACATGTTGCTGCTTTGCCATGTTTCTAATGTTTTCGGTTTGGTTTGGTTTGGTTTGTACTTAAGTATATGGTTACTTCTAGCCGCAAGACTCATTGCTAGTATGGTGATCTCTTTAGTTAGTCCACTGTTCAGTGATATACTCAAGGCATAGCTACTAGAGTTCATTTCCCCTGTCCCAAGATCTATCACTACTGTTAGTATTGTTAATATCCCAAAGGTAATCTCGGAATTGGTATACAGAGAAAACTTATTAATACCAACAACTGTCTGACCCTGAAAATTTCGAATAAGTCAACAACAAACTAGAGAGCTGGCCATTATGGCACACACCTGTAATCCCAGCACTCCAAAGGCTAAGGAAAGAAGTTCACTGTGATTTTGAGACCACAAAGTGAGCTCAAAAGACAGCCTGAGCTATATAGTTAGACTCTGTCTCAAAAGGAAAAAAAAAAATTAGAAATATCAAGTAAGTCCTCAATATCACCCAAAACAAACTGGATATTGACAAATCATTACCACCCTTTACTTTAGAAAATAAATCTACAGTTACAGTACAAGCCTCCAAACAAATCAAATATCAGTACACAGAAAATATCTACTAAATGCAATAACTATATCTCCTAGTTATACCTAAAGTATAGGATATAGATATTCTGTTTTGTTTTGTGTTTTGAGGCAGGGTCTGTCTCTGTCATTCAGGCTAGGCTTGAACTCATAACATAGCCAAGGCTGGCCTCACACTTGTAACAATCATCCTACTGCAGCCTCCCGAGTGCTGGGCTTACAGGTGCTCGCCACCAAGCCCAACAAGGATGTAAAATCTACATTAATGCCATGGAGACAGGCCTATGATATAGTAAGTGGAGAAAACAGTATGTATACAGAAAATACACACACTACAGAAAATAAATGTGTATTACAGAAATTTCTGTAAAACACATGATAGAAAGATAATAGGTGATAAATAGTCAGACAGATAGGCAGAGACATATGTCTTGATAACAAGACAACAAAGCACTGGTCAACTTTGTTCTGAGTGACAGAATTCTGAGTGATGACTATTTTTATTTATATCTTTGTCTGTATTATCTGCATTGCTTCCAATGAATTTCCCTTCACTATCAAAAGGCAAACAACAGGGTGGAGGAAGTGTTCCCTGTGAGCAGTATTTTACCCAGCCATCAGCATACAACACCTGAGGTAGATTCCGACAGCAAGTTGGACTCAAGGCCCTCCTGGGAAAAGGCAGATATTGCAAGGGAAAAGGAAAAAAAAAAATACCCAGAGCAACTTTCCAAATTATATTTTAATCACATGAATACTTTCCAAGAACCTATTTACATTTCTGTCTCCCCTAAGATAACATGCCTTCCTAAACAACAGGAACCACAGCTCATCCATTTCACAGTATTGCATACCCAGTGCGTCCCAGATGCTTCATACAGATTCACTGAACGGTTATGTGGATGAAGGTTGGCCAGCCACAAATCCATGTTGTATTAACTCTAGCTGTAACAATCCCTGGTCCCTCCTGGTTAATTTAATATCACCTCATTTTCCAGATCCAATGTGGAAAATTAGCAGTCTGTCTTCATGTGCCAATTTAACTATCTCTAGTTTGTAAAGATGCTGTTTGCACACTCACAAAGGTTACCAGGTTCTCTTGTTCCCTTCCCCTTTTTATTACTTGAAAAATATTTCTCACTTAGAACTCAGAAATTCACCCTTGGTTTTTGCCAATGACCAGCATCTTCCAAGTCTTGGAGGAATCTCTAATTTCTTTTCCTTTTTTCTCTTTCTTTCTTTTTTTTTTTTTTTTTTTTTTTTTTTTTTTTTTTTTTTTTTTTTTTTTTTTTTTTTTTTTTTTTTTTTTTTTTTTTTTTTTTTTTTTTTTTTTTTTTTTTTTAATTTTATGTAATTAGTACAGGGTCTCACTACACAGCTTGGACTCACAGTGATCCTCCTGTTTCAGCCTACCCAGTACTGGGGTTACAAGCATGTGCCACCATGCCTGGTCTTGGTGGCTGGCTCAGCATGTCTCAGCAGGGCTGGCATGGCATGCAGTACCAGAGATGGAACTCAGGTCCTTGTACTTGCCCAGGCAGGTGCTTAGTCCCTGAGCTATCTCTGTGGCCCCCTTTTTCTTCTGTTTTTGAAGACACTGGGTCTTGCCATGACTCCCCTCTGGGATTAAATGCTTCTCCTCCCCCTACCCCACTAGTAGTTGAGACTATAGACACATATCAATGCACCGAGCTTCAAGTTTCTTTTTCCTTTCCTTTTATTTTTCAAGTTTCTTAAGATGACCTTTGTATCATTTCTTTTTCCTCTCCCAACCCCACATCTCTGTTTCTCTGGACATTATCCCTGGACACCAGCTTCCCAAAAGAGCATCATGTCAATAGGCTTAGGTTGAATGAGCTTTGTGATATAAGAAACAGCCCTTGTGACCATAGCTTTATTTCCTTTTTCTCATTTCTTACCATTGTTAACCTCTGTCAGATGTGTAGACCAGAGATTTTTCAATTCTTTGTTAAAACTAGAATTGTTGTCCCTAGATGTAATGCTCTCATCAAATGCTAGATCATGGTTCTAACTGCGAGGGAATCATTTCCACTAATTCTCTGTTCCCTATTTTCCATTAGCTGTGCACAGGAATATGTTAACAACCTTTTTTGTAGTGTCATCTTCTTTTTTTTTTTTTTTTTTGGTGGAACCGGGGATTGGATTCAGGCCCTTGCGCTTGCCAGGCAAGCACTTATTCTACTGAACCATCTCTACGGCCCTCATCTTCTATTTTCTTGTTACTTAAATAATTTTGAGATTTTTCTCCAAGAAGAATTTCTTCCTATTTATTCTTTTGGTTCTCCCTATTTCTGACCATTCTTATTGTAGGCTTTTGTTTCATCTCTATCATTCTTTGATCCCTACCAATTTCTGGAAACTCAAAACACCTATAGAGGCTAGGCATGGTGGTGCAGGTCTGCAATCCCAGCACTTTAGAGGCTGAGGAAGGAGGAACACAAGTTTGGAGCTACCCTGTGTGACAGGACCTTCCTTGTTATTTGGAAGGTCTTCACAAAAATTTAAGCTACAAAGTTGAAGGGAATACTCAGGTCTCCTCACGGCCACTCCTTCCATCCAACCCTGTCACTTGGCCTCCACAAGCAGAGGTTAATAACTTCTTTTGAGTTTTCCTTGTATAGAGAGCCCTTCCTGGTCCTCATTTCAGTTTGGGAAGCTTGTTTGTAATCCCATGGATAAATTATTGGAATCCCATCAAGTTAATCCTAATCTACCACTTCCAGTGCAGCCCATGGTAAGAATAAAGACACTAAAGCATATAGTTATGGGAAACCAAGGGTCCTAAGTCCAGCCATGGTGATAGCTATCCAGAACAAAGACCTTGACCCAAGACCAAACCCAGGTTTTATTCAGTCATGAAGGAGAAGCAGCTTGAGGATAAGTGACTGGGAATGGCAGGGAGTAGGTAAGTACTGTGAGATGGGCTAGGTAGGAGGCCTGCATTTACTTCTGCAATATGCAGAGAGTAATCTGCTTTACACAATTGAGATAGTACCTAATGTTTTGGAGTCTGGCGCTTCAGCTCTGATGTGTAATCTTTCAAGCACCAAAAAGTCATAGCCCCTATCTTGAGGCTTGATCCCAGATGATAGCATGGAGCACTGGCTCTTTGTCCTATCTCGACCTGACTTAAAGAGCAGCAGGTGGTGGTTACTGGGGAAACATGCATGCTGTCTTCAAAGACTACCACCAGCACCTTGGCTAAACCTGCATGCTTGGCTTAAAACCCATTGAATTTGGCCGGGCGTGGTGGCACATGCCTGTTATCCCAGCACTCGGGAGGCTGAGGCAGGAGGATTGTTGTGAGTTTGAGACCAGCCTGAGCTACAAAGTGAGCCTGAGGCCAGCCTGAACTGCATAGTGAGACCCTGTCTCAAAAAGACAAAAAAAAAAAAAAAAAAAAAAAAAAACCTCATTGAAGGGGTAAGGAAAAGTCCTAGCCAGCTCTGTACATATCAACGCATGAAAATAAGATCAGGCACAGCCAAAAGAAGACAGCTGCTCTTCTTTCAAGGAGAGTTGCCAAGGTGGTCCTCCACACCTTGTAAGTAGAGATATTTGACTACCTCCTTGAAGTCCTCTGATGCCTGTTGTGGGTCAGGCAACTCTAAAGTTGCCACTTTGTACCGTCATCAGCTCACACACCCTACCATAATGATCTAGAGCACTGCTCAGCCCAGAAGCTGGAAATATTTGCCTGAAGGCCCAAACACAATGAAGGAACACCATGCCTCACTACTCACCTCCTCACAGCTGAGTGTAGGCTTAAGATGGAGCTTTAGGAGAAAGCTTGCTGGTAGAAAGGCCTTCCTTTTCCCTCAGCCAACCATGAATCAAGGAAGAAAATCACCAGATTCCTTTCAATAGGTCTTTGAGCTCCATCAAGCAACAGAGAAGACCACAAGGCTTGACTTCTGGCTTACGTGTTGTTATTAATCATGACGATGATGATAAAGGTTTTTCAGGTGTGATAGACTATTTAAAGCATTTAAATTCATATTTATCAGTAGGGATCATTTATGTCAATCTTGATAATAGCCAGGATTCCTGGAAGCAAGTTTATGATTCTGCCAAATTAATACAACTTTCCTGAGTAAACCCAAAAATGCAATAATCCTTCCCCCTAAGTCTGAACAGTTCCAGCATTTTTCAAAAGCTCCAGTGTCTTCTGTGACTTAAAGCAGACATTGTATGTAAACCTCCATACAAATCAAAAAACAAGTTACATAATCCCAAGGTACCACAGTACATGGTATTCATTCCTACTCCAAAAGGAAGAAATGGGGGGTGGGGCTACAAAAGACTTGGACCAAACCAAAACTAAAACCCAGAAAGATTAAATCCTGTAATTCTCCAGCTGGCACCCAGGACACATGGTGGTAAGATGTGAGTTCCAAAGGGCCTGGGTGGCCCTGCCCCTATGGCTTTGGTGGGCAGCCCACAGGGCCTCTGGTGGGATGACTCCACTCACAGCCTATCACTCGCCTTGGCAGACATTTCACGTTCCTGGTATCTCCCACTTCCTGGAATCTCACGTTCATGCACTACCTTTTCAGGGACTCTGTCTGGCCTGAAGGCTTTCCTTTGAAATCTGAATGGAAGCCTCCATGGCCAGTGACTGTTGCCATTGGTAAATAGATGACAGCAATGTCAGCAGAAGCAGTAACTTGACCCTTGTGGACCATTGCTGCAGTAGACTCTGGGTAGAACAGAGTGAAATGAAGCCAGGAGAACAAGTTCTTCCGGAGGCCAATCTTGAACAGGTGCTCCAGGGTGTCTTCTCAAATGGAAGTTTTGCACTTTGCACCCGTGAGCCTGTGGTGGGTTGGATCACACTGATCTCTGGGATGCCCTCAAGGCATTGTTCTTATCCCTGTATTTGTTTTCTTTTTTTTTGTTGTTTTTTGTTTTTTGACAGGGTCTCACTATGCAGCCCACGTTCATAGTGATCCTCCTGCTTTCAGCCTCCCTAGTGCTGGGATTACAGGCGCGCACCACCATGCCTGGACTCCATCCCCGGCTCAGGGCATCCAAAGGCGGGGCCGGCGCGGCATGCAGAACCAGGAATCGAACCCTAGCTGTTGTGCTTACCTAAGCAAGTGCTTGGTCCGCTGAGCTATACTGCCAGCCCTTGTTTTC
>PVKA01005047.1:70405-93997 GCA_004027165.1 Ctenomys sociabilis
TTTTTTTTTTTTTTTTTTTTTTTTTTTTTTTTTTTTTTTTTTTTTTTTTTTTTTTTTTTTTTTTTTTTTTTTTTTTTTTTTTTTTTTTTTTTTTTTTTTTTTTTTTTTTTTTTTTTTTTTTTTTTTCTGTTCTTTTACCTCTGATTCTTAGCATAAATCTGGCTAAAACCATATAGCCAAGACTGGTTTTTCAGCCCAGATTTGTACTCACTTGTTAACCTGTACACAGATATTTATGATAGCCTTCTATATCATGGCCAAAAATGATTGGTGAATGATTAAGCACACTTGGGTGTTTCCAAACCCTGAAACATTTCGCAACAATAAAAGTAATAAACTATTACTGTACAGTCACTTATGAATCACCAAAGAATTATACTGAGCTACAAAAGCCCATCCCAAAAGTTTATACATTATTTAATCTAGTTTACATAACATTCTGCAAATAATAAAATGACGAAACAGATTAATAATACTAGGGTTTGGTAGGGGAAAGTATGTTATAAAAAGGTGATACGAGGAGCGCTGATGTGGCTGTTTTATCAATGTCAATAACCTGATTATAATATCATGCTATAGGCCAGGTAAAAGATTTTCAATGACGTAAGTGTGAATAAGAACCATCCTGGAGCTTTTAAACACACACACACACATACCTCTTAGTAGGGAGAAAGGGAGTGCCTGCAACTATTTTCAAAAGAGAACCATTGACCACAATGGTTCTCTGCTCACGTGTATCTGATGGCCTCAGGACACAAGGCTCTTAGAGAAATTAAGATGAGGGAGTGTAAACAGGAGGGTTCTGTTTTAAAAGAATGGCTGAAGGAAGGAATCATCTGGAGAGAAACTAGAGGACACCTCATCAACAGGCCATTGTAATTATAGACAAGAATGATGCAGAGGTGTGCTGTGGTGTGCTATAGCTGTGGGGTCAGAGTGTTGGTCAGGTTCGTGTAATGAAATGGAACTTAACTTCTCAATCAAGCTTCTTAACTTAATAAAGAACGTAACCCCTAAGGGACGCAGCTGGATAAAGGATAAGCATGCTTCTAGATCTACGACAAAATGGCAACATGCTCTTGCTTTCCAAAACTAGCATGCATCTTGCCACCAGAGAGCATGACCATCCTAGTGGTCCACGCCCTCTCCGAGGCACAGTTAGCTCCACAAGGATGCCTCGAGGACTTTATCATCTGAGGACACCTCATCAACAGGCCATTGTAATTATAGACAAGCATGATGCAGAGGTGTGCTGTGCTGTGCTATAGCTGTGGGGTAAAGCCTTAAGCTTTATCTACCCTTTCCCCTGAGTTTTCCATCTCCTCTTCTAGGAGGAGCACCAATGTAAAATCCCTCACCTAGACAGCCTGCCAAAAAATACTTCTCCTCTCATCTTGGCCCAACTTCCTTGCCTGGAGCCAGAAGGAAAACTTGGGCAAGACAAGGACAAAACAGGCCACCTGCTGTGAACCTCACTAGGAAGCAGGCACCTGACTAGGAGAATCAAAAAACCAGAAGCAAATGTATGGCCCAAGTTCCTTTAGGTGAGACAGCCCAGGGTCTCCGGATGCTTAAAAGAGGAGAATGAAATGGAGGTGACCTTGCCAAGAGGATTGCCCTCCGCCTCACTACTTGAACTACTAGGTAAGGGGCAGTAAGAGCAGAGAAATTGTGAATACCGTTCTGGACAGAACCTAGAAAACTTCTTTAGAACTGCAGAACATCGAACCAGATGGGTTAGAATACTCTGTAGTGGCAATGTTTTCGGTTCCTTTTGCAGTCAGATGAAAACTCCATTTCACTGATAAATGCAGCCTCTGTCTCATTTGCCTGCTTATCTACTAAATCATTGTCCTTCTATTTTATTATCTCTCCAATTCCACCCTTCTAGAATACCCAACTTTTCCTTTCTACCAAGATGTAATAGCTGTGAACAGGGTGGCTTGGACCCTGCGACAACAGCCTAAGTGAGATCTTTGCAAGATAGTGAAGGTGAATATGGCTGCCACAGGAAATCACTGCCTCTGAAAAGGTTATAAAGTACAGCACATAGTAGGTAGTCCATAAGTGCTTCTTTTTTGTTAATGTATTTAGTACAGGGTCTCACTACGTAGATTGGACTCATAGTGATCCTCCTGTGTTCAGCCTCCCAAGTGCTGGGATTACAAGCATGTGCCACCATGCCCAGTGTCAATCACCATCTCAGGGTGCCCTGTGGGTGAGGCTGGCATGGCATGCCAGGGATCAAGCCCCCACTGCTGCATCTGCCTAAGAGGGTGCTTTAGTCCACTGAGCTATCTGGCCAGCCCTCATAAGTGCACCTTGAATGCAAATTTCTTAGGTCTACACATGTGTGTTTTATATCACATTCATATATATTTTTCTCCAGACATTCCTCTCAAGAAAACCTGCAAGTGAAAAGGGAAAACACACTAGGGGAATTTAATCCAATGCCTATGAGGAAGAATCATAATAGAGCTGAAGAGAGTAAAGCCATATTGAACCAGAAAGCCTCCATCCGGGCATCAACTACAGCATGCCCGGGCCTGCCAACAAGTCTTTACCCTCACTGCCACCCTGGAGATGGCTTCCAGTGGGGAACAAGGACTCTGCCTTATCAAGCTGTGTTGCACTGGTCCAGCCGTGAACCATGAGGGCCCTCAATGGATTTTGTACAAGTTAGATGTTCATCCCCTTAGGTAGGAAACACAACAACGCTTCTGCAGAGAACATTGGTCCTGAGTCTTGCCCTTAGGAGAACATTCTGGGTGAAATACATTCCCAAGGGGCTCCCACACTAGTTTTTCATCCACATTTTCTAAGTTAATTTGCATTTTTCTGACCTATCTTTCTGATGTGTGAGTTGTGATTTCAAAGTTCATCTGTCACATGGGACCACTTAGGAAACAACAATAGAGTTGGATTATTATGACCTGATTTCATGCCATGATTCTCCCTAGTTTTGGGGGAGAGGGAAGTTTTGGTTTGGTTTGGTTTGTGATTTTGTTTGAGAGGTTATGTTGGGTTTTTTATTATTATTAGTGGTCAAGATACATAACTTCAGTTGCAGACCTCTCTGTCTTCTCCCCTATTCTTTTTTTCCTCCTCTTGGCTCTGCTTGCAAAAATCATAATGTTGAAATAGATGGTGCCTGAGGGAATACAGAAACCCAACCAGAATGAGGCCAGCACTGGTGACAGTGTTCTGAGCTGCTAATCAACTGTGAAAGACATCGATGGAAGATTCAGGGAGATTGGTACATAGTTAGAGGCCCCTAAATAAGCTTCAGTGCCCAAATATACCCAGCATTCAGTTTTCGAGTTCCCTCAAGTGGGAAGTGAAAGGCCAATAAGACCTCGTTAGCTTGGGAGAGGAGACAGTTATTGCCAGAGACAGAAGGGAAATCAGAATTTAAAAGGAAGCAATGTCCCAAAGAGCACCATGATAACCATATCATAGTTATCTGTGTAAATAAAAATAAGTGTTGTGAGATATATATATATATTTTTTTTTTTAATTTTTTTTAGGAAACAGGGATTGTACTCAGGCCCTTGTACTCACCAGGGAAGTGCTTATTCTACTGAGTCATCTCCCCAGCCCCTGAATATGTATTAATACCCTTGTCTGGAATGGTACACAAGACGCTGCTAACAAGACTCACATGGGAAATGAATCAAGTTGGAGTAAGCCATGGAGGGAGAGTGTTACTATTTATTCAAAGTTCTCATGACTGTAGTTGTATCATATTCCTGTAGAACAGGGCTAGGGAGTTGGCTCACTGGAATATTCCTGTAGAACACACAATAACTGAAAAGCCCAGAAACAAAAGGAGAGAACTGAGCAGGAAGCAGTCGCATTGGTGGGTACTACCTAACTCTAGCAGAGCACAGCAGTATGTGACTATAATCCTGGCATTCAGGAAACTGAGGCAGGCAGCTTTAAGGCCAGCATGGGCTAGGGGGTGAGTTCAAGGCTAGCCTAAGCTACATAGACAGACCTTGTTTCAAAAAATACAATTTTAAAAAAGGGGCTGGGGATATAGTTCAGCAGCACAGTGCCTGTCCAGCAAGCATGATATCCTAAGCTCAATTCCTGGTACCAAAAACAAACACAAAAAATAAAACATAAATTTAAATCATAGTCCAGTGGGTGGAGGAAAGAGGTGGGATCATTTTAATGTACAGCTTCAAGCTAAAGCAAAAAGAAAAACAAAACCAAAAAAACTGTTCCACATGTGGTATTCTGCTTTTAGTTATTTGGGGTGTTGTTGTTGCTGTTTTGGGACCTCCCTTTGTAGTGTAGGCTGGCCTTGAACTCACAGCGATCCTCCTGCCTTAGCCTCTCAAGAGCTGGAATTACAGACATGCAGGTCCAGCTGCATTCTTTTAGAACCAACAGTCCAAGAAGCAACGAAGCCTTCTCCCTGTGATGAAACTTCTATCCCAGGACTGCACGCGTCCACACTCCCCTGCCCTTCGGGTCTACCCCAGTACATAGTCAGTATAAATGATTTCTGTTTCCCCACTCCAGAATTTCATTATAACACCCAGGCCCCTTAGGTCAGCGGAGATTTTTGCAGCTGCTATCTGGCCATGCTGCTGGGAGCTTAAGGATGCTGACCCAGGACTGGTCCTTCACCCTTGGGTAGCATCAGGAACAGCTCCATAAGCACTCTACTTCAGTGTCATAGCCAATCCCACCTAGAAGTGGGATTGTGTAATAATAACCTTGATGTACGTGTTTATGTTAGAACTATTCTTACTGGAAAGAAAAGATAAATGAGTGACTACAAAGATTAACTAGATAAGCAACTTGTGCTGCTGATGTAGAAAAAGAGATTATATCCTTAAGAAAAAAAGCAAACGTTTACTTTCTTTTAACAAATATTTACCGAGCACCTGTCAGGTGCTAGACCCTGTTTAGGGTGCTGAGGATACATGGTATGAACTGAAATGACAAAAGTCTCTGCCCTCATGGAACTCATATTGGCAGCAGAGGAAGGAGACTGACAATAAAGAAGATAAATGCAGTGACAGGCATGGTGTCCCTGCCTGTAGTCTCTGCACGTGGACTGCTTGTGCCTCAGAGGTAAGGGCAACTTTGACAACACAGCAAAACCCTATCTCAAGAGAAAAAGGGAGTGCTAGCCTAGCATGCTAGAGTTTGAGTCCCGTCACTGGGGAAAGGAGGAGAGGGGCAAGGCTCACAAATCTAGAGTGGGTGCCTGCAGCCAGGCTGCTCGCCATTTCACCTGCTGCCTCCATGAATTCCTTCTCAGCACCTGGGGAAGCAGAGGCTCAGCAGCTGTGTGACTGACCCAAGGTCCTTCAGCAGACACTGTGGTCAGCTGTTCTCAGGCAAGGCTTCAGGTCCACCTTTAGTACAAGCAATAGTAATGGGAAGGACAGCCCTTGGATAAACCCTGTAGGGGACTTGAAGTTGAATCTAACATAGGCGTTGTTCTGGAAGAGCTTGTATCTCAGCAGCAGAGGAAAGGTTCCTTAGATAATTTCAGTTAAATGCACAGCATGCTTTGAAGGTTTTGTTGAGTGTCATTAGGGAGAAACTGCTATGAAGTTTAGGGGGGAAAAGATGGTTTAGAAAGGTCATGGCTCCCAGCCCTGGTGGCACATTAGAACCACCTAAGGAGCCTTTAAATAGTAACCTGTATGGGAATTCTTCAAAAATGAAACCTAAAATTGGTCATGATTACACACCCCTGTAATCTCAATACTAGGGAGGCTGAGGCAGGAGAATTTTGGAGAGCTCCAGGTGAGCCTGGGCTACATAGTAAA
Source organism: Ctenomys sociabilis (assembly GCA_004027165.1). NCBI lineage: Eukaryota > Metazoa > Chordata > Mammalia > Rodentia > Ctenomyidae > Ctenomys > Ctenomys sociabilis. The sequence continues at coordinate 76,201 of PVKA01005047.1, forward strand.
TTCAAGGCCAGCCTTGACCTGAACTACATAGTGAGACCCTGTCAAGAAGAAGAAAGAAGAGCCGGGGAGATGGCTCAGTGGAATAAGCACTTCCCTGGCAAGCTCAAGGGCCTGAGTTCAATCCCCAGTTCAAGAAGAAGGAGAAGGAGGAGAAGGAGAAGGAGACATTCCATTTGACCCAGCAATTCTCCATCTAGGTAACCTCCTAAGAGCTAAAGGTATCCTATTACAGGGACATGTTCATACCCATATTTTGTTTGATTTGAGTTGGATTTTTGGGTTCCTTGGAACAAGGTCTCCCTATGTAGTTCAAGCTGGCCTTGAACTCACTGTGTAGCCCAAGCTGGCTTCAAGCTCTCTATAATTGTCCTGCATGAGCCTGCTGAGTGCTGGGATTGCAAGTGGGCACCACACTCCACTGCATACCCATGTTTATAGTAGCACAATTCATAAGAGCTAAATCTTAGTAACAGGCTGTATGTTCGTCAACATATGAATGGAAAACGAAAATGTGTATTTACCCACAATAGAGTACTACTGTGCCATAAAGATAACCTTTGTAAAAAAATGAATATACCTTGACACCATAACGCTAAATGAAATAAATCAGACTCATGAACTTAAATATTGCATGGTTTCTCTTATATAAGAACTCAAAACATTAAAAAGAGCAACACAGGGCTAGATACGGTGGAACATGCCTATAGTCCCAGTACTTGGGAGGCCGAAGCAGGAGAATCTTAGAGAGCTTCAAGGCCGACCTGAACTGCATAACAAGACCCTGTCTCGAAAGACCCCCCCGAAAAAAAGAGCTAAATAAAAATAACAGGAAGTAGAGAGATAGATCTTTCTCAAATGAAAAGGGGATAAAAAAAAGCATTAAGACATTTTATGTAGGGCGAGATCGTGCAGGAGACTAAGCAACTACTTAGGTAAGCTTAGGCAAGCACAATGACCGAATCAATCCCTGGCACTACAGGCCACACCAGCCCTGCCCCAGGGCGGGCTGAACCCAGCCAGAGCCTGGGCATAGTGGTGCACACCTGTAATCCCAGTGCTTGGGAGGCTGAAAGCATGAGGATCACCATGAGTCCAGCTGAATAGTGAGACTCTGTGACAACCAAATACATAAAAAAAAAAAGTACCAATCATTGACAAAGGGCAATGTACAAGAAGCCCTCTAAATCAAGATTCTAACCAGTCACATATTTCATTATCCTATAACTTTAAGGTACTGTTATGGGTTTTCAACATAGAAACCAGACCTGAATCCAAATTGAAATTTAAATATGAGCCTTTTATTACCAGGCCCGGGACCACTTGACCATACTCACGCAGAAGAAGACAAATGGCCAGGAGCCTTAGAAGTATAGAGGTTTTAAAGGCAGAAAGTGCATCCTGTTTGGCAAACAAATTTGATATTTAACATAAAACAATCCCTTTAAGGACAGTGTGACCATTACTCAGCATACATATTTTTCTGCGAGCATTGTTTCCTGGGAACTCCTAGTCCACTGATGATTTATCAACAGTACACCATGCCTCCTTGTGGTATTACAAGGAAGCAGAGTCTTGGGAAGTTGAGCAGAGTAATTTTTTACATTTAATTTTACATTAACTCATCACATTACTTCTACATTAATGGTACTTGAGATTCCCTCCTCTGGTCTCTTAAGACAGTTCTGGGAAAATAAGCGGGATCGTTCTGTCTGAACAGATTATGCCACGTGAACATCCTCTTCTTCGTTTTCCCTCAACTTTGTCCTCAGAGATCTATCATGAATCCCCCAGCATTTCTCCCTCTTTGTTTACACTCCATTTTATGAAGCTAGTGAAAAGACAGCAGCCTGTGGATTTAGGGACTGCTGCTGATCTCCTCCTCTCCACTGGGCCTTTGGCTTCTTTTCTTCAAGGTGCTGATCAAATGTTGAAGCAGCATCACAGAGGGAGAGCCTTGCCAAGGTCACGGGAGCTGCCACAGTCCAGTTCTTGCCTTAAGAAAATATATACACTGGAGCGGGGGAGATGGCTCAGTAGAATAAGTGCTTCCCTGGCAAGCGCATGGGTCTGAGTTTAATACCCAGTTCCGCCAAAAAAAAAAAAAAAAAAATGGTGGCAACATATAAAAAAAAGAAGATATATATATTATATCTGGAGAAATTAAGACTAATAGAAAGTTAAAGCAAGTATGCACAGAACAGTTAATACAAGTACTTGTATAATTAGAAGAGTTCCATTGGACTGATATAGGAGGCAAACACAGGCCTCACAGAAAAATTGTATTTTTCTTCAATGAGAGCTGTGTTGCATTAGTTGTTATATTTTTCCAATATGACTCTTCCAAGCAGACACTGGTCATAAGGATGTTACCAGTTTCCATAAACGATGTTGTACAGGTCCTCCAGGTAAATGAGGAGCACTAGGGGACATTCTCCCTCATGCCACATTATAGACTGGTTACTATCTTAATTATTTGTATACACTTCATCAGTCCCATTACACCACCATCTTAAATCCTTTCCCTGCCCCTCCAACCAAGCAAGTGGAGCCATGAGGGTTCCAATCTATGACACTTCCTTTGAAAGTACTAACTAAAATTCAGGTGACCTCCCCTCCACAGGTTTCCCAATGGACCCAGACCCAGTCACCCATAAAGGCAACATTGGTAGCCTGGCAGGGGGCTATGTCAGGCAGTACAAATTTTCCCTCGTCAGTCTGTCCCTTAAAGCTTTGTCCTAATAATATGAACAATCCCTTTGTGTGACCCTCCTTCCCAGTTGTTTTTTTACCACTAATGACCAAGCCTGGGATTGTAAACAGTGAGAGACCTCTGAGAATGCCAACAGGCTACCCCTCTGCTCCTACCTCATAAAAATGTAGAAGTGTGCCTTCTTCTGGTGGGGCGGGGGGGGCGGGGGTCCTCTCACAGCATGTGGTCCAGGTAACCATGAGCTCTCACTCACATATATAGGAACTGCAGAATCCCACCAATAGACCCTAATTCAGGGAGGATTAGGCACCTAAGCCCAGTAACTATAATCAGCAGAAGTATTTATGGGAAAAGAAAACAGAGCGACCACTGCAAGAAGCAAGCTAGTATTATTTTTCTATCAAAATATTTACATTTGATGGGGGCCAGGGAGATAGTTCAGTAGAATAAGTGCTTGCCTGGCAAGCACAAGGGCCTGAGTTCAATCCCCAATTGTATAAAAAAAAAAAAAAAAAAAAAAAAGCAAAAGCCAGACTATTTACATTTGCTCATTTTCTAGGCTTTAGTCAACAAGCCAGCACCCAAATCACTCCTCCAGTACTTCTTTTGTCCAGTGACAGTCTGTAGCAGAAGATCCATCTGGCAACAGATTTAAAAAATTTAATATAAACAGAGCTTTGTACAATTGGTCCATATGTATTCATGTGTGTTCCCATACCAGTTCCCCTTTTTGTTTTATGAGTATTTCTTTTAAGCTTCTATTGGTTCTTTCTATGATTGCCCATGGATATTCTAATATGTAAATCCATATAGAATATTAACAGACAATAGTTACATATTTTTACACAGAAATTTAAAAATCAAAACCATATACAAGACAATCCTGATGACATTTTGTGACATACTTAATTTTTTTTTTTTTTTTTGATGGAACCGGGAATTGAACTCAGACCCTTGCACTTGTCAGGGAAGGGCTTATTCCTCCTGGCCCCTAATTTTTGTTTTGAAATAACATTCTTTTTTAAGGTAACACTTTTAACCAATCACATCTATCTAATTCATAAGAAATTTCACCTAATTAACCTTAAATGGGATATACATCACGAGGTTTTGTGATGGTGGTGGTGGTTAAAGGCAGAGGTTTGAATCTGAGAGAAAGTCTTATCACAATAAGGAAATGAAAGCAGAGCGACCACTGCAAGAAGCAAGCCGGTACTATTTTTCTATCAAAATAGAAAAATAGTTGTTTTACATTTTGGAAGACTTGTACACCTGGAATCAAGAATATACTTAATATATCATGAGATTAATAATAGTGAATTGCCATATACTTTCTTAATTTAGTTTTTTTTCTTTTCTTTTGCTTTTTTGTACACAGGGTCTCACTATGCAGCCCACATTCATAGTGATCCTCCTGCTTTCTGCCTCCCTAGTGCTGGGATTACAGGTGCACGCAACCACGCCCGGACTCCAATCGCCGGCTCAGCGTACCCGAAGGCGGGGAGGGTCTACAAGGTGTTCAGGATCTCATGACTAGATCAGACTTATAGTGATCCACCTGCTTGCAGGTACTTTATCAAAGCCATCTTTAAAAAGAAAACCAAGAGGGGCTGGGGAGATGGCTCAGTAGAATAAGTGCCTCCCTGGCAAGCGCAAGGGTCTGAGTTCAATCCCCAGTTCCGACAAAAAGAAAAAAAAAAAAAAAAAAAAGAAAAAAGAAAACCAAGGGCCGGCGGTATAGCTCAGTGGACTAAGCGCTTGCTTAGGTAAGCACAGTGGCCAGGGTTCCATCCCTGCTTCCCCTTGCTGCACCGGCCCCGCTTTCGGGTGCACTGAGCCGGCGATGGAGTCCGGGCGTGGTTGCGCGCGCCTGTAATCCCAGCACTAGGGAGGCAGAAAGCAGGAGGATCACTATGAATGTGGACTGCATAGTGAGACCCTGTCCCAAAAAAAAGATAAAAAACCTTATTGTAATTTCTTTTGAAAAAATTTAACCAATGACCAATTTATTTACTTTTTTAAAGCATTTATTTTTATTTTTATTTTTTTATTTATATTTTTTGAGGAACCAGGGATTGAACTCAAGGCCTTGCACTTGCCAGGGAAGTGCTTATTCCACTGAGCCATCTCCCCTGCCCCCCGCCAATTTATTAAAGGTATCTCCCAAGAGACTATTGAGATTATTGGGAGCTCCTCATTAATGAACAAAGAGGTTAACTATACCTCTTATTCATTAATTAGATTTCTCTCTAATAATTTTTGCCCATTCTAGGTAATTTTTGTTTAATTAGCTTAAATCTTATAATGAACTATATAAACCAATTTTGATATCACTTTGCCTACCTGGTAACTTAGGAAAAAGCACACTTTTAAGTCTACATCTCAAATTATATTTAGAAGAAATCATGAGAAAAGAAAAAAAGAGGAACAACTGTCCATTGAAAGATACACAAACACATACACAGAACACACAAACAAACATCATTATAAAATAAAGAGTGCAGGGCCGGGGAGATGGCTCAGTAGAATAAGAGCTTACCTGGAAAGTTCAAGGCCCTGAGTTCAATCCCCAGTTCCAAAAGAAAAAAAAAAACCTGCTATCTCTTTAATGGTTCTGGAAAGTCCTCTGGCTAAAGACCAGAGCCACATCTGTCAGCCAGTGTCAACAAGCTCATCAAAAGTGTTATTTCCACTGTGTTTAATGTTCTGCCGCTTCTTTCTGCCTCTTGGGTGCTGATAATCAGGGCGGAGGCAGAAGGCACTGCCTCAGTCTGAGCCTGTCTGTTCTGAATGGTCAGTTTCACCGTGGTCCGAGGCCCTTCTAGGCACCAGTTGCCTTGGAGATATCATCCCCCATTGTTTTTGGAGACAGACCCGAAGGACCCATCTTGGGGGCCAGGGCAGACGCGGCGCCGACTTCGCCACCGGTGCACTTCAAATACACGACTTTGATCACGTTGGGGTTGAACTTAGGTGGCCTGATGAGGGTGGCTGGTGTTGGATGAACCCGGATTTGGGGCGACTGCAGAAAGCTGAGAAAACTATTTCCTCCTAGCCGAAAGCCGAAATTCCATATCATAGCATAAGAAATTGGTTGTAATTCTTTCATCATGTATTATAATCATGTTCCTCCACAAACCATGGGCTCTCCAAAGGAAGGAACATTTTCCCAAATGTTCATTTTATATCCCAAATGCATAGCTTTTTGTGTTGCATTAATTGAATATTGCTTGAGTAAATTAAAGATGTTTATTTTCCTAGGGTGGGGAAAAGAGTGCACTCAAATAAATCTTGGGCCAAATTAAATTATAGTAACTCATTACAATTTTTAGAAATTTATAATTATAAATAGACTAGTCAGATGTTGTCAATTAGCAGAGATCTCATCAGAATAATTTGGAATAAAATCTTTTCTCTATAATTAATATGTATATTCTGTATTTTTGTATTTGTTTTCTTTTCTTATGTATTTACTACAGGGTCTACAGGGTCTCAATACACAGATCGGACTGGTAGTGACTCTCCTGTTCTCAGCCTCCCAAGAGCTGGGCTTACAGGCTGGCTCCACCACGCTCAGTTTCAACCGCCCTCTCAGTGCGTCCTGGGGGCGGGGCCAGCATGGCATGCAGGATCGAACCCCAGTCCCAGCATCTGTCTAGGCAGGTGCTTTAATACACTGACCTATCTGGCTGGCCATGTAGGGGGCCTCGAGGGGGTGAAACCTTATCATAATTATGTACTCAGAGTCCCCCTGCTCTATTTTTGTCCTTTTTTCTATACTAGCATTCACAATTGAGGGTGAGGGAGGCAGAGGTCTTAAAAAGTTCTCATGTGCAGATTCATATTTATGCAGAAGGTGCTCTTGAGTTTTAACAATATCCGCATTTGAAGCTAAGCTTTTCAGACTCTTCTGAGTCCAATTGCAATGGTTCCAAAGCTAAAGAAATTAAATTACAAGGGCTGGCCAAATAGCTCAGCAGATTAAAGCACCTGCAAGCAGGCACAAGGGCTAGGGATTCCATCTTGGGCCTGCCATGCTGGCCCCGCCCCCGGGGCATGCTGAAATGGTGGCGCTTACCTGTAATCCCAGCTCTTGGGAGGCTGTAAACCAAGTGGATCACTATGAGTCTGATCTAGAAGTGAGACCCTGGACACCCTGTAGACCCTTCCCTAAATTACAAAAAAGAAAGAAATTAAATTACAAAGAGATCATACATGAAGAGGAATTCGTTCCACATTTTGGTGAGCATGACATAGCACCCTCATAACTTGCTTCCAAACTTTTAAATTTAAATCAGCCTTTCCTGATGGCTTGAATCAGTGACAATGTCACCGGATCACAGCACACAACTCAAAACTTTTAGTTTTGTTCTCACTCCTGCTCCCTTGAGCAGCATCCGAATAAGACAGACACATTCCTCTTCTATTGAAAGGGAGCTCCCCATTACCCTGAGCTTCTGTCGTTGGTATCCCCCACTCTGGGCACACCATACCCCAAAGGGCCAACCTGCTTTATACTTACAATTCACCATCTCCCATGCGCTCCACATCCAGGTGTCAGTTGTTGTGGGACCATTGGAGCTGTGAGAAGAATGACAGCAAGGCTGGATGGATTCGGCCACAGGGGTCTCAGAAGCCCTGTCTGTCTGAGCCCAAACTCAGAGTGCACGGGATATTTATTGAGAAGCTTAAAAAGCACCAATGATTGACAAAGAGCAGTGTACAAGAAGCCCTCTAAATTGTGAGATGCTGGTCAGTCGCATACTGCAGTTATCCTAAAACTTTAAGGTATACATGATTTCCTCCTCTGGTCTCTCAAGACTGTCCTGAGAAAACAAATGGGATTGTTCTGTCCCAACAGCTTGCCGCCAGATAAACATCCTCTTCTTTTCCCTGAACTTCTTCTTCAGAGATCAATCTCAAATCACACAGCAGTCTGTCACAAAGTCAAGGCATAGGCAAGCACAAGGTCCTGAGTTCAATTCCCAGCACCAAAAAATGAAAGAGATGTATTATGTATAGGTACCAACTCCACATGAGGAATGAAAACATATGTGCTACAAAATAAGGGAAAATAGGGCTGGGCATGGTGGCACAGGCCTATAATCCCAGCACTCGGGAGGCTGAGGCAAGAGGATCATTGTGAGTTCAAGAACAGCCTGAGCTACAAAGTGAGCTTAAGGCCAGCCTGAACTGCATAGTGAGACCCTGTCTCAAAAAGAGAAAAGAAAAAAGAGAAATAAAACATATGTGTTAAATGCAAATAGGTACTAAAAAAATTAACTGGGCTGGGTATATAGTTCAGCTGCTTAAGGGTCTGCCTGGCTAAACTCAAGGTACCGAGTTCGATTCCAGGTCCACAAAAACAAAAGCATTAAAAAAAAAACTATTTCTGAAACTACTTGGATACAAAGGTAAACATTTCCTGTTCAACTGACCGATGCAAAGCATGCTGCTTGGACACTGCCCCACATGTACTCCTCATCATAGTAGTCTGAACAATAAGATCAGTCTTCTTAATTGGCTAGGGTTTGCCTTCAACAATATTCATCAGTTACCTATAATTTGAAATGAGCTGCAAAGTAGCTTAAAGACAGTACATAGGCAAGAATCAGACAGCTGGAGTCATTGGTGCAGTGATACATAAAGTCATCAAAGTACAGTACAACTTTCTTTTTCTAAAATCTTCCCTCATCTCAATATAAGACTTGATCACAAGATAAAGTGGGTCTCATGACATTTGGTTTCATTATTAAGGTAAAGAATGGTAAGAGTCAGAGACCACCCGGGACCATCAAAGCAGGCTTCTGTGAAGCCAACGGGGAAACAAGATTTATTACACCTGGGTACACACAGATAGAGGGCGAAAAGACCATCCCCAGAGAATAAAGTAAAACAGCCTTTTTTCAGGCTTAGGAAGGGCATCATGGGAGGGAACCAGGTGACAAGTACCCTGTGAGGGGATAAGGCAAGGGGCATCATGGGAGGGCATCAGGTGAGGTATCCTGTCAGGGGATAAAGCAAGGGGCATCATGGGAGGGAATCAGGTGAAGTATCCTGTCAGGGGATAAAGCAAGGGGCATCATGGGAAGGGAACTGAGCAAGCATCAGTGAGCTAAGCCCTCTAGGCTCTGGTGCAGATACAGATGTCATCAGATGTGCTAGCACTGGGAAGATTTCATGTTCTGTCTTAGCTCTCTTTTAGGACATCCCAGCCTGTTGTTTACTGGCAACTGTGGGTTTTGCTAAAACACAATGTAGCTGCTGAAAAATAGGTTGAGTGCTGGGAATTAACATGGGTGTGATAAGAGCCCTGATGTCTGCACACATTCACTTGATCAAATGAGTTATTATTCTCAACTGTGCCATTATAGGCAAAGCCTTAGTCACACAGTTTTTCCAAATGTATCCCAGTAAAAAGGAAGACAGATTCTCAGTGAAACTATGCCAATAACCACAGTGTCATAAAAACATGTTAATTATATTGTCAAGAGATGAAAAATATTCAAGAAGCTAGATGTGGTGGTGCACACCTCTTATCCCAGCACTCAGGAGACTGAGGCAGGAGGATCTCTGTAAGTTCAAGACCAGGCTGGGCTACATAGCAAGAACCCATCTCAAACAAACAAAAGAATATTCAAGAAGTTTCTAAGTCTTATAGAAGTCAAGCAACGAGAACAATGTATCATTCAGAAATATTTCATTTCAGTTTTGTGAAGCAATAACTGCCACCATTTCTCCTTAGTTCATTCAGTGATATATAATGAACTCCTGTTCCCCTCGACAAGGGGTGGTCACCTATGGCACATGGGCACAAAGGGCTGTTTGTATCACTAGAAGTTCTGAAAGATTCACCATTGCTGGAGGCCTAGACCTTGGGTCAGTGGACCTATAACCATTGGTATCGTAGGACAATTCTAGAATCCCAGCTTCCTGCGCCCTGTAGCCTTGAGGTTTGTAAGAGGCGTGGCCAAAATGTCCCCCAGGGCCTTTTTTCCACAGGATCTGTGCACAGTCCCTGGTGACAACCAAGCAATCCAGCCCGAAGCTCACTGTTGAGCTTTTGGGGAGACAGCAGAGTAAGACAAAAACAAAATTAAAGTTAAAAAAAAAAAAAAAAAAAAAACCTCTGTAGGTGACAAAAGACTTAAAGTGACTGCCTAACTTAACATTTCTTACTGATGATCTTCAAAAGTGAAAGAACTGGTAAGAGTTCATTTCAGGAATGCCATACTTTATGGTTTGCAAGTGAATTTGACTGTTTCTGCAAAATCAAAAACAATAATAAACTCAACCCAAAAAAAGTTTTAGACAAAATAAGGCATAGCCGCTAACCCTATTTCAAAAGCATATTACATCTAATTCATAAAATAGAATAGCCGGGCATCATGGTGCAATCCCAGCACTCAGGAGGCTGAGGCAGGAGGATTGCTACAAGTTCAAGTTCAAGGCCAGCCATAGTGAACTCAAAGCCTGAATTACATAGCCAGACTGTGGAAAAAAAATAAGATAGGAAAACAAAATAAAACTTGTTGTAACCTGTGTAACCCTCTCCATTTTGTAACTAGAACTATTTCCTTATATAACTCTGTATGTTTCCGTTATAACCTATGTAACTCCATTTTGTATCGACACCACTGTGTTATCATATTACTCAATAAGTTTCCACAACTGTTAATCATTAAATATATAACTCCATTTTGCATCCAGCCACCATTGTGTTGTCATATAACTCAGTAAGTCCGCACTGTGTTGTTATGTAGCTCATTAAGTTTCCATAATAACAATTCATTATTAAATCGACAAACCACACAATATGTCCAATCTGTGATTAATACAAATTGTAATTACTTGTTCTAAAATTGGACCTACCTGCTACAAAAATGTAACCCTTTGTTCTTACAATTGCTTTGATTGATTCCTGCCCCCCTGCTGAACTTCTCTCAGGCTGCAAGACCACTCACTTTGTGGTTTTCAGCTTTAAAACCTTGTCCCTCCCCACCTCCGTGTGTACCTAGAGACCAGAGTGGGTGCCACTGCTGAGCTCAGCTAAATAAAGCGCTTTTAAGTTGAGTCCCGTTTTTGATTTTTGGGTTACAACAAAACTGAGGTATTTAATAATTCTGACCTATAAATAAACTAAGGTCATAGTAAGAACATATCAAGTGGGGCCAGGGAGATGGCTCAGTGGAATAAGTGCTTCCCTGGCAAACACAAGGGCCTGAGTTCAATCCCTGGTTCTGAAAAAAAAAAAAAAAAAAAAAAAAAAATCACATCAAGTAAGATTTGGTGAGTCATAAATTCTAAATTTTAAATATTAATAATATGTACAAAAGCAATCAGAATCCCCAGTTGAAAACTATAGGCCTAAACATGCTAAATTCAAATAAGTAAAAATATGACTTTGTTAATATTAAAAAGAAATAACTAAAATTATGAACAAAAGCTCTAACCACATGGGCAGAGATATGCTGCCCCCTCCTGGAGACCAGCATAGTTCTGGCCGAGAAGAGGCTTAAAGAATCTTTGGACTTCTTTCTTTTCTTCCTCTCTCCTTCCTTCTTTCCTTGTGTCTTCCCTTTGACAGGATCTGGCCCTAATGTTGCAGGCAGCCAAGTTAGATAGAAATACTATAGGCAGCCAAAGCTAGGCTCTCAAAGGAGATAACACAGAAGACAAGATACCTTACAACTGTGGGAGAGACAGACCCTCCCTCCATGGGCCAAACCTAAAGATCAAGTAAATGCCAACCTTCCTAAAGAGCAATCCAAGATTGATCATCACCCTGAGAGAGCCAGAAGAATCATTAATCGGACTACTACTGGATGGCTACCTGCTAAAGTCCTGTTCTACATTCATGCCTGCTTGCTACATGACTCGCTTCCTGGTGGTGCTTATAATCCCATTGGTTGACCATAGTCTTGTCCCACCCCACATCCACCTAAATTAATCCCCATTTTCTTCACCTTAGCCCCACATGGTTTTACACTATAAAAGTCCCTGGAAAAGACAGCTTTCTGGAGACAACCTGCTCAGGCTTCCCTCCTGTCCCTCTCTTGGACAGGAGCTTTCTTTCCCTCAATAAATATATTCTGCTCATAACCTCCGTTTGTTCCTAAAATCTATTCTTCAGTTTTAGAGAACATGAACTCATCCAGGTCAGGTCGGGAAATCATTTTTCCCCTTAATCATTTGGAGGTTCCCTGTATCATTTGGAGCTTACCCTCCGGAGATCAGTTTTTCTCCCTGTATCACTAATATGAATTGCTTAATTATTATGGTGGTCATCTAACAGAAGTGTTATGTGTCACTCAGAATAGGAACCAAATCAACCAGATTGGAATTTGGAAAGCCATTTATTACTGAGCTCTGGGACCCCATCAGCTCTCACTCTGGGAGAGGACTGAAAGGCGGCTAACCCAGGAAGAGGGCGGGGTTGTTTTAAAACCTGGAACCACATTCAGTTTGGTAAACAAATTCATTGTCTGACGCACAATAAAGCTTTTAGGGTCATTGTGACCACTACTCAAACTAAATTTCATGGGGTTTTCTTTTAGTTTCTGGTTATCTTGCACCTGAGTACTTGCTTGAAGTCTTGCATAGCCCGAGGTTATAAGTTAAAGCCCATTTAATTTCCTTTTGAAGTCATCTCTGTAAACTAACTTGGTTTACAGGAATTAGGGAGGTAGGAATTTTATCTTAACAAACAGCAAGAAACAGCCACTAGTTACTACACAACTTAAAACAGTGATGAGTATACATTTTTACACAACAGGAAACAAAATTTACATTTAGAGTCTAAAATGTGAGTTGACCCAATACAATGAGCCCTTAAAACAAGGGGCTTATCTTCCCAATGAGCACTTTCTTTTTTTTTTTTTTTTTTTTTTTTTTTTGGCCGAACCAGAAATTGAACTCAGACCCTTGTGCTTGCCTGAGAAGCACTTGTTCTACTGAGCCATCTCCCTGGCCCCAAACATAGTAGAGTTCCTTTTTTTTTTTTTTTTTTTTTTGTGCTGTACCAGGGATTGAACTCATGACCTTGAGCTTGGCAGGCAAGCAGTTATCTACTGGGCTATCTCCCTGGCCCCCAATGAGCACTTTCTCCTTCCTCTCAACCCAGGCCTGGGCACAATTTCCTCTCACCTTGCGCCGAGCACACAGGAGAGACCCCAATGAGCTCCTTACACATAACTGAAACTGACCCTCTAACTCTACCCCTAGCAAAAGTCCATAAAAGCCCCAGCTCTCTTTGTCTCAGGCCAGAGGATCTGACCCATCCACCCTCTATCCTGTGTCTTTGGAATTAATAAAGGCTTCTTTTATCTTTCCTGTCTCTTTATTGCACTGCCAAAAAACCTAACACCCTTTCCTTAACTGTTTAAGGTGATTTAAAATTTCCATAAATATTGTAAATCCTCAAAGCTGCCCTGTGTACTTTTCCCAGTTTGGAATATTCCTAAATGAATCAGAATAATCTGCATCCTGGGACACATTTAACCATCTATCACACAGCAACAAATGTGACAAAAAAATAAAAAACCCTGGAGAAACAGAAGGGGCCAGGAGAACAGGGCAGGTCCTCATCCACGGCTTCATCTGGCTGATACCTCTGTCTCTGTGGGGTTCCCATCTGAATACTCTGTTAAGCGTCCCCGCCCTCCAGAAACACCAGAACCAGGGTCTTGCTGCCACTGACCTGCTCAGCTGCCTCTCTGTAGCACTTAGCATCCCCTGAGCTAGTTGATTTATTTCTTATGTTGATCCCTTCTCAGCTGCTTCCTCTTGCTAAAATCACAGGGATAGTTACAGTACCTGTCAGACGAAGAGGAGCAGGCAGAGGAGGAAGAGTTATAGGAATATTGGAAAACTCCAAATGATAAATATAACAATTCCCACATGCTAGATATCCAATACACAAAGTTCATGTTCCCCAAACTTTAAGAATGAATTCTAAGGAACAACCGGAGGTTAAGAGTAGGAAATTTTACTGAGAGACAGACAGGAGGGGACCTGGACAGTGGGTTGCCATGGATTCCACTTACAGGGAGGCTTTATAGAGCAAAATCATGTGTAAGGAGGACAAAATAATGATCAACTAATAAGATTAAGGGATGGTTGCTTAGGTAACAGGGAGCCATGGAGGGGCAAGTTGCATAGCAAATGTGCATGGAAAGAACAAGGACCTTTCCTGGAATGGATGGGTCAAGGGCTTGGTCCTCCACCCAGGTGACTGATGCCTATTTAGAATATCGATCACGATTGCTCATCCCTTGGGGAAGTACATAGGTGTAGTTGATACAGGGAAATGAAATTCCCAACCTGAAAGAAGATACCTGAGACAAGTTCATGTTATCTAATACCAAAGAATGAATTTTAGAAACAACAGAGGTTAATAGCAGAATATACTTATTGGGAGAAAGAAACCTTTTGGAAAAGAAACGGACAGAAGGGGGACCTGAGTAAATTGCCAGGAATCTGCCATTTCTAGGGATTTTTATAGAGCAAAACCATGAGATGAGATGGGTCCAAGGCAGAAAACACGAAAACTCACAATGAGGTGGGACAAAACTATGGTCACCCAATAAGATTACAAGCACAATTTGCTCAGGTAAAATTGATTAAATATAGGACCAAATGGGAAGGCAAGTCATGTAGCAAGTGGGCATGAATATAGAACAGGGATCTTCCTGTAGGGGGTTGGGTCTTCTTCAAGGTGACTGCTACCTATTTAGAATGTCACTCTCTGATGCCCAGCCCAAGTGAAGTATGTGGCTACATTTGTTTACTCTTTAGTCTTGAGGTCTGGCCCACAGCAGGATTGTCTGTCTCTCCCAAAGTTGCAAGGTCATCTTGCCTTCCAGCTTGTCTCCCTGAGGGCCCAGCACTGTCTGACTGCCTGTAATATTTCTGTCTAACTCAGCTGCCGACAACATAGTCATTCCATCTTTGTCTTGAGGCCTGGCCTTCAATAAATGTGCTTCCACCTGCCATTGTAAGGTGTGCTTATCTTCTGCACTGGCTTCTTCATGGGCCTATTCTTGTCTAAGGTTTAGAATACTGCTACAAGAACTAGGACACTTATTTATTTATTTATTTATTTATTTATTTATTTATTTTTGCGGAACCGGGGATTGAATTCAGGCCCTTGTGCTTGCCAGGGAAGCACTTATTCCACTGAGCCATCTCCCCAGCCCTAAGGACACTCTTTTATATACTCACAGTATAGCCATCAAAATCAGAAACTCTTGTCCATCTATTCTCTACACCCTATTCAAATCATGCCAGTTCTCCCAAAGTTCTTTTGTAGGTCCAGGATCCAAACCAAGAACACAAAGCTGCATTATCTCCATCCTGTTTATGTTTTTTGTTTGTTTGTTTATTTGTTTCTGTTGGGAGCAGTTCCTATCTTTTACTGCCTGGACGTTTTTCAGGAATATAAGCCCATTATTGTATAGTTATTTCATCCTCAGTTTGGGTTGGTGTAAATTTTGTTATGATTTGTGTGTTTTTGTTGGGAACTCCCCATGAGTGGCACTGGCTTCTGAGTACATCACAGGAACTGCACACCGCCAGTTTGTCACTTTGTGTATTCTGTTAACTGTGTCAGTTAGTAAAAGCAATTTCTGCTAGATCTCTCCAGGGTAGAGGTAATTAGTGACTATGGTATGCTTGTTAATTAATAAGCAATTTTTGTGGAGAGATACTCTGAAGACTAATGATCTCAATCCTCATCGTGATGGCTCTCCCAGGAATAAATTATGTGATCATTACAAAATTGTGATTCTCAGGGCTGGGGAGATAGCTCAGTGGTATAAGTACCTTCCTGGCAAGTACAAAGTCCTAGGTCCTGAGTTCGATCCTCAGTACCAAAATAACAACACTGTGATTTTCCAATTTTATCTCTTTCTCTTTTTACTCATTAGCATTCTGATGAGTTTTCTCTTTTCATTCATTCATTCATCCATGTATATCAATATGAATTCATGGAATTCTCTTCTGTTTAGAGGTTTACAATTTGGTTTTTGTTATTTTGGTTTTTTTGAGAAGGTTGGGTTTTCTTTTGTTTCGGCAGCTCTGGGGATGGAACCCAGCAGCACTCTACCCCAGATTTAAGTCCCTGGCCCTTTTTACCTCTGAGACAAGGTCTTGCTAATTTGCCTAGATTGGCCTTGAATTTCCTTCCTCACCTCCTGAGTAGCTGAGATTATTACAGACAGCTCAATTAGGTAGAAATATTCCAGGCAGTCAGATAGGGTGAGGCCCTCGGAAGGGTCAACACAAAAGGTGAGAATACATTACCAGTGCGGCTAGAGGTAAATCTGCTGGAGCCCAAGCCTCAAGACAAAGGCAGAATGAGCTGGCCTGCATGCTTTCCCAAGGGGTAAGTCAAGTCCAGATGGACTTCGGTCACCTTGGTGGGGACCAAGATCCTTCGAACCATCCCCTCTAAAAAGTTCTATGTTTTTTCCATGGTCACTTGCCACGCGACCTGCTTCTCCACTGGATCAATATTACCTAAGGGGCTCTACCTGTAATCTTATTGTAAGGAGTGTGAGACAAGGCGGAGACCACTCGACAGGCCTTTGTGAAAGCACCAGGCAGATTATGGTCTATTACCTGGGTAAAAAGGCCATTGGTCACCTGTAGGGAATAAAGACGGGTGGGCCTTTTTTGTAGGGATTGAAAGAAGGATAGGAACATTAGGTGGGAAGATGTTAATAAACATGTGTGGTCTAAGTTCTCTGGCGTCTTGCACCTCATTGGGCAAAGTGCTTGAGGCATCCAGTGTAAATTTTTGGGTGTCTCCAGATGTCCAGGGACCTGCAAGTTTCCTTGTCCTGATCCAGGAAGATAGCTCCTAGCAAGCCCAAGGTCCCAAGTTCAATCCCCGGTATGAAGTATACA
Organism: Ctenomys sociabilis; assembly: GCA_004027165.1. Lineage (NCBI taxonomy): Eukaryota > Metazoa > Chordata > Mammalia > Rodentia > Ctenomyidae > Ctenomys > Ctenomys sociabilis. The sequence continues at coordinate 92,819 of PVKA01005047.1, forward strand.
TATATATATATCCTTATCCTATCTTCTCCTCTATGATATCCTGTGTTTGCTGAGGAGCTGAGTTGAGTCTCCCCTGAGAGCAACACCTCTGCTGGCACACAGGCTGTGGCTGGAGGTCGTGTCCAGTTCCAGCCTTGTACGTACTGGTTGATCCTAGTTTCGCCCCACATTGTACCCACTTCATGACTCTTCATACCTGCCTCATGATTTTGCTCTATAGAACCTTCTCTGTGAAATGAGCTTGTTGGCAACCCATTTGGGTCCCCTCCTATCTCTCAGAAGCTGTCACTTTCTCAATAAAATTTCCTATTCTTAACATCTGCTATTCTTTAGAATTCATTCTTTGATTTGAGGGAACACAAACTCGGTGTATCTGACATCTAGCGTATTAGGAGTTACAATATTTCTCCTATATCAGGATTACAAGACATGTTGTGCTTGTCATCTGGCCTAATTGGTTATCAGTGCCCAGAGCACATAGGGTGTTCACAGCTATGTGTGTTTTTTGTTTGTTTGTTAGTTTGTTTGGCGGAACCAGGGATTGAACTCAGGCCCTTGAGTTTGCCAGGGAAGTGCTTATTCCACTGAGCCATCTCCCTGGCCCTAGAGTAGTTCCAAAAGACTAGTTATGGTTTGTGTCTAGTTGTTCCCCTAAAGCCTCATGCAGTCACTGGGGCAGGCTTCTAGAGTTTGTGATTAATTCCTGATCCAGTGCTGGGATTATGAGTGTGAGTGCTGCTCGGATTATGGAGCAGACAGCCTGAATGCAACTCAAGGGAGACAGACCTGCTCTCTGTTGCCATTGTTGCTGCCACTCCTCCCTTTACTCTCTGCTCTTTGCTGCCACCATGAACTGCTGCCCTCTGCATGTGCCACTCTGCCTCGGAGCCAGCTGAGTATGGGCTGAAACCTCCACTAACTGTGAGCTAAAGAAACCTTTCCCTCCTTCATTTTGAGTGTCGGGTATTTGTTTGAGCAACAAGAGGAGAGTAACTGAGTCACTAATTTTCATTTTTCTCACAGTGTAACTTTCAATACTTCAAAATCAATGTAAAGGGGCTCGGCGTGGTGGTGCTTGCCTGTAATCCCAGCACTCAGGAGGCTGAGGCAGGAAGATTGTGAGTTCAAGACCAGCCTGAGCCACAAAGTGAGCTTAAGGCCAGCCTGAACTGCATAGTG
>PVKA01005048.1:0-19823 GCA_004027165.1 Ctenomys sociabilis
TAATCTTTTTTTGGGTACTGTTTTGTATGGTGTTTAAGCCACTGAGCTCTTCTCTTCTCTTCTCTTCTCTTCTCTTCTCTTCTCTTCTCTTCTCTTCTCTTCTCTTCTCTTCTCTTCTCTTCTCTTCTCCCCTCCCCTTCCTTCCTCTCCCCGCCCTTCCCCTCCCTTTCCCTCTCCTCCCTTCCTTCCCCTCCCTTCCTTCTTCTCTCCCTCTCTCCTTTCCTTCTGCATCTATTTGTCTATCATCTATCTATCTATCTATCTATCTATCTATCTATCTATCTATCTATCTATCTATCTATCTATCTATCTCATTATGCAGTTCAAGCTGGCCTTGAACTCACTTTGTAGTCCAGACTGGCCTCAAATTCTAACCATCCTTTTTCTTCAACCTCCTGAGTGCTGGGATTACAAGTGTGTGCCATCATGCTTGGCTAGTCTACTACTTTAAACTATAAATTTCTGTGCTGTGCTTCTGTATGGTTCTTTTCTCTTTCTCTTTTTTTTTTTTACTTCAAATTTTACATAAGTGTGTGTTACTTTATACACTTACATTATTATTCTTTAGCCCACTAGTATTTAAAATGTAGTGTTAACATATGATGTTCCATATGATTTCTTTGTATACATTTGTAACACTTTTTGGAGTATAAATATACCTTTTAATCTGCTACCAGAAAGCAAATAGTTTCATGTGAACAAGTAACCACTACCAGTGCAGTCTTCATATTCCTGAAGGAGTTAGTAGGAACTGTGAACAAGGTAATTAGCTTACAGGATTTTCAATTATAGGTGCTCATTACTTAACATTTTTATTTTCATAGTGACTCATCTTTGAATTGTACTATGGTTTTCTGAAAGGAATGTAGGATTGCTGGAAGTTCTTCTCTTTCCTTTTCCCTTCCTTCTCCTCTTTTTGTGTTACAACACAAAAAGTGTTGTAACATTTAAGAAATATTAATAGTTGTTCAATGAAAATGTCTGAACAATGACATTGTTGACAAATGGATATCTGACTAATACTATTGTAGTTATTAATAACATACAGAACATTCCTTCTTTGTTTTAAATTTTTATTTTTATTAGTACATTCACAGTGCATAGTGATCCTGGGGAGTCAGCATGTGTATGTGAGTCAATCTTAATTCTTTCATGACCTTTTTGTCTTGCCTCCCACACCCTTCCTTCTATCACATGGTCCCCTTTCCATTTGCAAAATATCTATTTTTCTGTATCCTGTTATCTGTTCCTGGATGCTTTCATATACTACAATATTTTTAATCTTTACCACAAACTTGGGGGTAAATAATATTGTCTTCATTTATAAGTGAAGAAACTGAAAATTAAGAGAGGAACTTGGTTGAACCTTGTCTCTAGCAAGTGAAAGATACTTGCTTACAAAACTAGCAAAGGACAACTAAGTGACATGTAGGTATTTGTTAAAAATATTGAACTTCTTTTTCTGGGAAACACCAAATGTGGATGATGCTGGTATAGTGGGAGGATCAGGCCCTGGGAGGCTGTGGTTGCTTCTTCAGAGGCTTTGGCAGTGGCCTTCGAGGTTGTGGGTCAAGGCCTCAGGCAGGGCTCCTGGCAATAAGGCTGAGGTCAAAGAGTGGATTCCTGTCACCAAGCTGGACTGGCTGGTCAAAGACATGAAGATCAAGTCCCTGGAAAATATTCATCTTTTTTCCTTAGCCATCAAGGAGTCTGAGATTATTGACTTTTTTCTGGGCACATCCCTCAAAGATGAAGTTCTGAAGATCATGCCTGTGCAGAAGCAAACTCATGCTGGCCAGTAGATGAAGTTTAAGGCCTTTGTCACCACTGGAGGCTATAACAGTCATGTTGGCCTGGCTGTAAAGTGTTTCAAGGTGGTAGTCACTGCCTTTCATGGAGCCATCATCCTGGCCAAGCTCTCTGTTGGTGAGGAGAGGCTACTGGGGAAACAAGGTTGGCAAGCTTCACACTGTTCCTTGCAAGGTGATGGGTCACTGTGGCTCTGTGTTGGTGCATCTGATTCCCAGAGGCACTAACATTGTCTCAGCCCTTGTGCCCAAGAAGCTGCTGCCAATGCTGGTATTGATGAGTGCTATACCTCTGCTAGGGGCTGCACTGCTACTTTGGGCAACTTTGCTAAGGCCACCTTTGATGCTATCTCTAAGACCTACAGCTTTCTGACCCCTGAAAGAGACTGTTCACCAAGTCTCCTTATCAGGAATTCACTGACCAACTTGTGAAAACTCAAACTAGAGTCTCTGTCCAGAGGAGTCAAGCTCCAATAGTAACTACAGCATAAAGGGTTTTTACACAAGAAAAATGAATTAAGTTTGACCAATTTATGTGTGTGTGTGTGTGTGTGTATGTGTGTGTGTGTGTCTGTGTGTCTGTGTCTGTGTGCATGCACACGTGTCTGTGTTAATGTTTATTTTCTTATTAAAGTGATTGCATTATTGCAGTATAGTCTCATGTATTCATGTATTATATGTGATTACTTTCACACTCTACTGATAGAGTTTATAGTTTATGATAGAATACATATGAGCTACTAGGGATAGCCAGATAGTTCATCAGCACCTGCTTAGGCAGATGCAGGGATCAGGGTTCAATCCCCCCCCACTCCCACCCTCATCCTGCATGCCATGCCAGCCTTGTCCCTGGGGTGCACTGAGACTGCTATTGAGACTTGCTGTAGTGGTACCTGCCTGTAATCCCAGTGCTTGAGAGGCTGAAAACAGGAGGATCACTATGAGTCCAATCTCAGACCTGTAGACCCTGTGTACTAAATACTTGAGAGAGAGAGAGAGACAGACAGAGAGAGAGAGAGAGAGAGAGAGAGAGAGAGAGAGACAGAGACAGAGAGACAGAGAGACAGAGAGAGAGAGGGAGAGAGGAAATACATATATGAGTTACTAAAACAAATATAGACCCTTCACAGAGAAAGTGTTTTGGCATCTGGTGTCGATAACAAAATAAGGAAGAGTAGCCAATACTTGTATAGTGTTTTCAAAGAAACAGATACTGTTTTGGATATTCTGTTTTGTGGTGTCTCTGTTACCAGCTATTCTAACAACCATGTAAGGTAGGTACTATTATTTTTATTCTGTTGAAATGAAAGTTGAGGTTTAGACAGTAATTTGTCACACAGCTGTTAAACAGCTAAGGCTGATTTCAGCACAGTAGTGTACCTCCACCATTAGCTCTGTACAAACTGGCAAGGAAAGAATTAAATAGACTTCAGGTCACTGAACATATTCTTTGTCTTTCCCTTTTTGTTTTAGGAAAGAGGGATGTAGCCTTATTCTGTGGTTGCCCTGAAAAGTTATCACTGAGTAATTGGTTTCAATGTTAATTGCTTATTTGACTCAGTGGATTCTCCTAGAGGTTTGTTGGTTAAAATATCTAGTTATTGAACTGCTGAATAGGCTGAATAGGTAAATCTGTTATTTGTGAATCATGTATTGACTTCAGTATCCTTATGATAATAAATTATACTTGTTGACTTGATGATAACTTTATTCTTCACTATCTTCATAAATAAGCTTTATTATGTTTATTTTTATACTTTGCCTTTTTTGCTCAGGATGCTTTGGATATTCTGGGTGTTTTCCAGTTCCATATGAATTTAAGGCTTGTCTTTCCTAGGGATTGCATTAAATTTGTATATCACTTTTGGAAATATTACCAGTTTACTGATATTAGTTCTTCCAGTTCAAGAATATGAGATGTCTAATGTCCTCTTTAATCTCTTCAGAGTGTTATAATTTTTACTACAGAACTATTTCACATTCCTAATTAGGTCGATCCCTGGTATTTAAATTATTTTTTTTTAACACTGGATTTATTTATTTATTTATTTATTTATTTATTTATTTATTTATTTATATTTTGGGAAAGGGTCTACAGAGTGTTCAGGGTCTCACTACTAGTTTGGACTTGTAGTGATCCTCCTGTTTACAGCCTCCCAAAAGCTGGGATTACAGGTTACCGCTACCACATCTAGTCTCAATTGCTGTCTCACGTGCCCTGGGAGTGGGGCCAGTATGTCAGGCCCAGGGGTCTAACCCTCTGCCCCTACACCTGCTTGCAGGCTCTTGCCAGCCCAATGTTTTTGAAGCTATTATGAGTATTGTTTTCCTGATTTCTTTGTCAGTGTATTCATTATTGATATATGGGAATGTTACTGACTTTTATGTGTTGGTTGTATATACTGTTTTGCTCTTTTTTTTTTTTTTTAAAGGTAGTCTTCTTATGAGTGCACACTGGCATTGAACTTGTTTATGTAGTCCTGGTTGGTCTCTAACTCATTAGTCTTCCTGCCTTAGTCTCTTGGAGTTCTGGGATTACAGACGAGTACTACCATGTTCAGCTTTTACCTTGATATTTAGGAAGTTGATTTCTTCATTTTGAGATCCTGGGCAGACCTTAATGGATTAAAAGCACCATATAGGTAAAATTGCTAGTGTTTACTCTGCCAGAAGAAGTTGAATTTGTGAAAATATTGGCCAATTTCTAATTGTTTTATATTTATGATTTGTATTTGCTGCTGTGTTACTGTTCTTCATAGGCTGTCAGTGTTGAGTTTTCTTCCTCTTGTCCATTTGACACTAATAATTTGGGAAACTGTTACTCATAAGAATTAGCCAGGAAACTGTGAAACTTGACTCTGCGCAGGTTGAGGTAGCCTATTATGGTCATTGTTAAGTACTGTCATCTCTTTTTGTGACAGATGGCTGCCCCTCCTGGTTGTAATCCACTGCTGATTTCTTTCACAGAATGAATACCATGTGTTTCCCATTTTTGGTTGTTTGTGTTCTGCCAACTCATTGGCTTCAAAGGAACTTGAAATTGGATGTACTTTCTCCTGGCATTTATGGCAGGAAATAGATACAACTCTCTTTGTGCCAAGTGTTCATTTGTTAGAAAAATTGTAGCTTCCTAAAATTAAATACACAGTGTTACTGTATTTCTTTTTTATACTGAGTAAAGTGAATTTTTTAAAATTCACTTTATTCAACTGAAATATCTTTTCAGTTGATATTTGAAGTGACATGTTATAAAAATAGATTTTTAAATTTGAATTTTACATGATTAGAGAGTATATCAAATTGTGGTCCAACTACCATGAATATAGCCATGCCATGGATTTGTATCAGAACGACTCCAAAAAGAATTGAACTTGTGATGTGTAGTATTGAATTTGAACTTACATTTGAATGTACTGTACATTACATATATAATAGTATTTGTCTGTCTCCCCTCCTTTTAATCATATGACCTCCCTGTGTTTCCTAGGCTAGTTTCAGGTGTTCTGCTTACTTCAGCCTTCCAAATAGCTTCAGTACATGTGAAGTACCATGTCTGCCTTGTCTCTCCATTTTAGCTTCTTTGCTTAGGAAAATCATGATCATTGGTGAAAACACTGTGAGTGATATCATTTTAGGCTCTAAAGAAAATTGTGTCTATATATCTAAGCCAATTTAATTCTATAAAACTACTGTGCATGTTTAGAGGTATGATATTTGGTTTTTAGAAATACCTGTCAGGTCAGAGTAAATGAATACTATTTATAATTTGGTCACAGAATACCCTGATTAAGATAAATATAAATAAGTAGTTCTGTATTACTTTCATTGGTATTGGAATATTTTTCTCCTGGGGAGCTCTGGTCCTTACTTTGAGCATCACTTCCTGGCTCTGTAGGGGAAGATGGTGCACTGTTTAGTGTTCTGGAGAATCTTGTTGTGCTGGCTTTCCTGGTATGGACTAAGCTGTTCTCATCATCATTGGCACGGAGGATAGCTTTGGTGCCTTTCAGGAGCACTAGTGTGCTTCTTGGCTCCAGTGCAGATCTCTCAGCCTACTGGCACAGATCTTTCATCCTGCTGGCACAGATTTTCTGGTTTCCACCACTGACCTTTAGGCCTTCCCTAAAGGCTCTTGGCCTCCAGTTGGACTTGTGGGGGTACTATCATGGGCCCTAGGTTTTTTAGCTGGACTCGTGCAGCAGATTGCCGAGGTGTCCCAGGCCCTCTGCTGGTTTCTTTGGTCTTTAGTTTGTGGACACATTTCCTGAACTCTTTTGTGCTAGATTCTTTGGGTGAATGCTGTAAAATAATCCTATAAATTATGTATACTGTAAAACAATCATACTGTTTTAAAATGTTTGCTTTGCAAAAACACTGACTACAACAGAAGTTTTGAGCTTATTTGATGAAAATCCTTATATGGGTTTAGATTGTCCTTTTGTCAGTCAGTCTGTCTAATATCTAATCATTCTCTATTATTTATAATTGTCTTATAAATCTATTTCTATTTTATCTTTGAAGATATTTTTCTATTTGCATTCCTTCTTGGCTTATATGTTCTCATTTGCTACAACTTAGAAACTAGACTGTAGGAAAAATACTTTCATTTTTTTCTTGGGTTGAGATAATGACTTTTTTTTTAACTGAAGATTGAACTCAAGACCTTATGCTTGCCAGGAAGGCGCTTATGCCCATGAGCTATCTCCCCAGCTGCAAAAGGGGAGGGGGTGTTAAAAAAAAGTAGCATGGATAGGAGAGGACAAATAAAGGCAAGAACTTTGTTAATCACTGATATATTTGCTTCAGTTTTTGCAATCTGGGAGTTTGGTCTGTTATTTCCAGAAACCATGTCTGTATCTTCTCCGTCTCTTGTCTCTGTCTCTAAGTTATCCTTGGCTCTCTGAGTAGTATGTGCTCATCTTCCAACTGTTTGAAGTAATTAAAAATGCCTGCCAAAGCACATTTCTTCTGTCATCTTTATTGCTCTGGTTTTTTAGATTCAGGGAAAAAATTGTAGGTTGTGATTAATATTTTTATAACTGAATTCCTTGTGTTCATGACTAAGAATCTTAAAATTCCTGAAGGAAAATTATTTTAAATACTGTAAACATCATCTGTTTAAAGTTTGAACTTAAAACATTTTATTTCATGAGGATTTAACATTAAAATTAAAGCCCAATGAGGGAGCTCTGTTGTAGAGGGCAACTGTTAAGTTCCAGTACTTTTTCAGATATGTACATTATATAGTAGGAATTACATGTTCTTTTTATTTTTTTTTAGCTTTGTACTTTGTTGTTTGGTTGCTAGACATATTTACCTGATCTTACAAAATGTAGTGTTTAGTGTTTAGGCAAAATGGCCATATTAGGTAGGGGTGTGTGTGTGTGTGTGTGTGTGTGTGTGTGTATGAGATAAGTAATTGTCTCATCTTGGAATGCTTTGTGAGTACTGTATATGTGGAAGGTCTGCCTGTATTGCCTTTCACAAGATGACTTCTGGATTTTCTTTATTTCTGGGTAGCATTATCTGATAAGTCTGTTAATATTTATTGAGTGCCTACCATAAATGCCCAGTAGTATACTGGTATTTTGAGCTTTCTTTCTTGCAACCCCTGGAAGAGGGGTTGCAAGGAGAAAGGATGATAAGGAATGCATTTGAAGAATTTTAAATCATATTATCATGAAGTGGACAAATTGTATTGTTACTTGATGTAGGGCCCCAAGGGGATTCTTTTCAGGTTTGTGTGTGTGTGTGTGTGTGTGTGTGTGTGTGTGTATGGGGGGAGGAGGGGAATGACAAAAATAGGACATATAAAAAGCCAGCAAAAGGTATACGCTTATTGAGGGTGGAAAAGAGGTATGTTCTTTAGGGTAAGAGGATGCTAGTGAAAAGGTGCACAGCAGCTAGAGGATAGGAGGAAAATGGACTAGTAACTGTGGTATCCAAATTTCTGGATTGGCTTTTCTCTCTCATGCAAATAAAACATTGGGATATTTGTGCTATCAGAAGTTTACTTGGCCTGGCACTAGAATTAAACTGCCCCATGAAGGACTCACTGGTATAAATGTCAGGTATAAATGTCAGGTATAAATGAAGGATCAGGAGCCGTGTCTTTTGAATGGTTGTACCTCCATACAAATGGAAGGTTGAAAAATAGCAATTTCTGATTGGGACTTTAAGCAGGGAGATTCAATTGAGGGATTGAAAACAGTATTTTTTTGATTGGATCACAGAGCTCAGCTGTAAGCCTGATGTTAGTTTGTTTATTTATTTGAGAAAGGGTCTCACTCTGTAGTGTAGGCTGGCCTTGAACTTGCTTATGTAGGCTGGCCTTGAACTCACGGTGATCCTCTTGTAGTGCTGGATTACAAGTATGTACAAAGTCCAGCTTTGCAGTTTAAAATACTGGCTTTAAACTGCTTTACAACTAGTTCACCAAACTACTGTGTGACTCTTGGAATTTAATCAGGGGCTGTCCAGTAAGGAACACTTTTTATTCTCCTTGCATTGGTTATGAATAGAGTATTTTAAACTATAAAGATTTGTTCAATCAGTGTTGATCAGCTAGAGGCACTCCATTATGAACTTGTACACTTTTGAATTCTGTATTTTATTTTCCAGTAGGATAAGAGTTTTGTTTTTATGTTTCATTTTTACAGTTGAAAGGATATTTTTGCTGTGGAAAAATTGGAGACTCAGTATATAAATAAGAGCACTTGCCTACCATGCATATGATCCCAGGTTGACATTCAGCAATATAGAAACAAGCTCAAGTCTGCAACCTTAAATATTTGAGGTTTAACATTGTTTCTTTAAAAGAAACTGTGATAACTATGCTTATAAACTTAATATATCTGTATTACATAGAGTAATTAAAATGGAAAACTTGTTTGAAAGAAATTAGAGGACTGGGGAGATAGCTGGTCAGTTAAGTGCCTGTGTGGCAAGGGCGAGGACTTGAGTTCAATCCCCAGGACCGCATGGTGTGCTGGCCCCTAAACTGGCTGTGGTGGTGCAAGCATGTCATTCCAGTGCTCCATAGGCTGAACTAGGATCACTATGAGTCTGAACTGTGTAACAAGGCCCTGTATTGAATAAATTAAAAAAAAAATTAGAAATCAGTATTTTTCAAATGGAAAGAAATTTCTTGACAGTCTCCTATTTTTTTTTTTTTTTTTTGCCTGATTTTAAATTCTGATTAAATATACTCTTGAAGTGGGGAGAATACCATAAGATACTGGTGTTTCAGGCATGACTGGTCCCTTGAAAACATTATGTGAATAAAATTTTGTCTCTTTTTTGTTAATTACTGGTTTCTTTTTTGTTAAGTACTGGTGGTGACTTTTAGGAAAACATTCAGTAATTTTTAGTACTTAATATTGCTTCTTTTTAAATTATTTAACATTAATATTTTCAGTTGTTTTAGGAATATATATTAATGTGGCATAAACTAAGAATGTTTTGGACCATGGCCCAAATAATAATCAAAACATCTTGTGATGTAATGCTTATAGTGCTGTTTTTATGGGAGATGTTCTTGGTTGTTTTTTACATCTTATTGTTGTACTGAAAAAGTTGAGTTTCAACCAAGCTGATTTTACAACACATTTTATAACATACAAATCAGTTTGAAAACTTACTATATTGTAAGATGTAGGTGTTTCTCCTTTTACATAGTTTGGAGGAGGCAGTTCTTCATATATCTAACTAGAGTACTAATGGAAAATAAATGGTACCTCAGGAGATTACTTGAGTAGACCTTTCAGGTCAGTGTGACTGCTGGCCTTTCAGTAGATATTGAAATATTTAGTATACTTCAATTTTATTATATTGAACTATTACTGTGGTTAATGCACTTTCATATTTCTGGCTATTTTCTTCTGATAGATTGTTAAAAAATTTGCATCTATTCATTGAAGCTGATCAAAGGAATCATATGAGAATCTCCCCCTCATATAAGTTATGTATTCTTAAAAATGTTTAATCTGTATATTATTTTATAATGAGAAAATGATACAAAACAAAGTCTACAAACCCAGAAAACTAATTGAGTAGAAATGCTTGTAAGTGCTGAGACAGTGTTAATGGAAATTGATCTGTTGCGTGCAAGAGGAGGTAGCAGTCTTAAGTGGAGAGCCATGTATGCTTATGGGTATGCTCTTTAGGAAGGAAGCCTTACATGTAGGTATATGTTTTACATTTTTTAAATTTAAAGCTGAAAAAATTCTTTTTTATGTAGTGGCTGAGATGAAGGCATTTTCTTTTCTTGTTGAAGGCTGTAATTCTGTTTCAGCTCTTTGTAGTTCCTTTGCATAGGAAAGATGGCTTATGAACAGTTTTGATGTAATGATACTCTTCTATTTATCAGTCATATTCAAGTTCAAGCTCATATTACAAAAATGCATGTTAGAGCAAAACACACTCTGTAAGTGTATCCTTTGGAGTTCATTTTAGCCCTCTTTTTAGAGTAATTTCCATAGCTAGTATGTTGCTTGACATTTTGATTTCAAAGATTCTATTATAGTCTTGCTCCAACAACAGTGACATTGAGTTCCTAAGTGATAGGAATATAAACTCTCACTGATGCTTTGTTTATTAGAGTATGAAGTGATTTTACAGATTCTGATTATGTCTGTAGTGCTTAAAAGAGAAGTTAACATTTCTTTTATCTAATGCAGTTTTCACACATTCATTTCAGGTTTATTGGTTACTTAAGTTTTACCTTTTGTGGACCTTGAATTTGGTCACAACCTTGATGGTAGTTAACAGGAAAAGAGTTTCCAAAGCAGGCAGATTTTGTATATAGGCCAAGTCTTAAGGAAAAGTGTTGCTTAATAGCTTTTAAATCCCTCATTAGTGTACATTTGAAGGGTCATCCAGTTTCTTAGCGTTACTGTATTAAGTGTAATAAACATTTGTTTCACAGAATGTTTATGTAGTTGTAATCAACATTTCTCTTTTTTTTTTAAATTTTTTTTTTTTTTTTTGGCGGAACCAGGGATTGAACTCAGGCCCTTGCACTTGCCAGGGAAGTGCTTACTCCACTGAGCCGTCTCCCTGGCCCTCTCTTTCTTTTAATTCCAGGAATTGAACTCACTACCTTGAACTTGCCAGGCAGGTGCTTAGGCCTCTGAGTTATTATCTCCCTGGCCACAGCATTTCCTAACTGTAGACTAGCTTTACTCCTGAAGGACTGACTTGAGAGTTATGTGGAGGAGTGTATTCTTAGAGAAACATTGAGAAGGATATTGATCTATTTAAGAACAATACTGTATTCAGTGTTCTTTATTTTTTAAGTCCAATTGTGTCACCTTCAGGAAGCAGACATTATTATTTTAGTAATATTGCTTTAAACAGGGCAGGTAATATAGCAATTTGTATAGTAATTTTGAAATATTTTTTAATTTTTAAAGAATAAAAGTAGTAAAAAAATACGTTAGAAATGATACAGAATTTCACTAAACAAAATAATAGGAATTCAGCAGTGTTTGTCATATTGGATATTGTTGTCTTTAGATTAGTTCAGATTACTAGATATAAGCATGAAAAATTGGTAAAAAATATAAAATTTTAAAAGGAGAGAAAGTAATTTAAGCATTAACTTCTCCTTTCAAAAGACCAAGGGAAGTCAGACTACAATTATCCAAACTATCCTTCTCTATATACATATAGAGACTGACATGTATATGTATCACATAAGAACCTGAAAAAATAAAACATTTTGTCTTTTCGAGACCGGGTCTCGCTATGCAGTTCAGGCTGGCCTTGAGTCCACTTTTGTAGTCCAGGCTGGTTTCAAAATCCTCTTTCCTCAGCCTCAGTGCTGGGATTGCAGGCATTTGCCACCATGCCTGGCCCTATTTTTATAAATTTAGAAATTTTGCCAAGTAATAAATACATAGAGTGAATCCTTTTAAGAATACATGAGTATAGATTAACATCTAGTTTCTGTAACTTTGTCTATTGTTGGCATACCAACTTGAGAATTACATATGGCATGATCTAAAAATGCAGTGATGATTTAGGTATATCTTAGTTTATTTATTTATTGATTGGCCTTTTTTTTTTTTTTTTTTTTTTTTTTTTTTTTTTTTTTTTTTTTTTTTTTTTGTCTTTTTGAGACAGGGTCTCACTATGCAGTTCAGGCTGCCCTTGAACTCACTATTAGTCAAAGTTAGCTTTGAACTTGGAGCCTCCTCCCTCAGCCTCCAGAGTGCTGGGATTACCTGTGTGTCCCACCATAGCTTGCAAACACTTATTACTGTAGAAGACACATTGCATTATTTTGAGCGTACCTCAGAGTATTCTACCTCACTTCAAACGCACTGAATCCTGTTGTTCTTGCCACTTCCTGAAACAGTTCTGGAATTCCTTACTTTTTTACTGGCAATAATTTATGTGAAATTATCTTAAATACTGGCCCAGTGCATGGGTGCCAGGGACAGGGACTGGTATAACATGTGGTGCCAGGGATGGAACACCAGTCCCTGTGATTGCCTAAACATGCGATCCGCCCTTTAACATGTCACCTATTCTTTACCCTCCCTCATAAGGCTCTAAATTTGTTTGAATTAGTTTCTCACTGAATTTATTTCCAGGAAGTATGTTACATTGAGCTCATTCACCCATAGTTCTCTTGCTTTATAAAGTGATATACCAAGGATACTTCTTTTCCTACTTATAAGTATAGAGAAAGAACAGAATGGAGCTGCAACAAATCATGGAAAAGCATCACATTCAATATAGGAACCACACACACTGTCTTTGCATAAAAATGGAAAGATTCTATTGTAGTGTATATTTCACAAAAGTGGGTTCAATTCACCTAGCTCAAATCCCTTTTAGTGTGGAAATAAAGAAAGCAGAAAGAGAAAGGAGGGAATTGGTGAAAGAAAGGAAGTATACAAACAAGATAATATTCCGAACCATGAATCACAGAAGTAAAAACATCACAGTAAGCAATGTTAGATTAAAGGGATTCATTTCATTAAGAAAGTCAAACCTACTTTTTAAAAATCTTAAAAGTAAAACCAATCAGCAATCAGACCCTGTAACAATCATTTCCTCAGTACAGAAAATATGTGGCAGTAACAAGTAATGGCAGAAACTATAAGGAACTATATAAAGACGTTTATTCTAGCAGCATTCACACATGTATGTGTATATATGTTGTGTTTTGTTTTTGGTGCTAGCTAGATGTGCATGCTAAGCATCTCTCTACCAATATACTATATTCAAGGTCTCCAGCACCACTATCTTACTTCATTTTTTACATTCAAAAGTTTCAAGGCTTTTGAGTTTCTACATTCAAGTTTCAATGGTGCACACCTGTAATCTCAGCACTTGAGGACACTGATACAAGAGATTCACCAAGAGTTTGAGGCCAGCCTGGACTACATAGTGAGTTCAAGACCAGCCTGTGGGCCCTGTCTAAAAAAATAAAGATAAATACAAGATCTGCAAATAATTGAAATGATGTAAATACGACTCCCACATTTGGTCACTGAAATCATAGCATGTACAACAACAATAAAGAAGGATGGAGAAAAACATTAGGTAAAAAGAATCAACTATTAATGAATTTTTGCATAACACAGATTGAAATTAAGAAGCTTGGCTGAGCAGTGTCCCTGCTGACATTAGATACAGCACACACATACAGCTCACAGGGGCTGATATGTCTCCACTGTGTACTCAGTTTATCAGAAGCTAAGAAATAAGTTCTTCCCCACTTTACTTCCAGAAAAAAATGAAGAAAAAAGGAAAAGAGTACTGAGGTAAGGACAGAAACCATGACATCATAATCTTATAGAAAAGCACCCATGCACTGGGCCAGTATTTAAGATAATTTCACATAAATTATCGCCAGTAAAAAAGTAAGGACTTCCAGAACTGTTTCAGGAAGTGGCAAGAACAACAGGATTCAGTGTGTTTGAAGTGAGGTAAAATACTCTGAGGTACGCTCAAAATAATGCAATGTGTCTTCTATAGTAATAAGTGTTTGCAAGCCATGGTGGCACACACAGGTAATCCCAGCACTCTGGAGGCTGAGGGAGGAGGCTCCAAGTTCAAAGCTAACTTTGACTAATAGTGAGTTCAAGGGCAGCCTGAACTACATAGCAAGACCCTGTCTCAAAAAAAAAAAAAAAAAAAAAAAAAAAAAAGGCCAATCAATAAATAAACTAAGATATATCTAAATCATCACTACATTTTTAGATCATGCCATATGTAATTCTCAAGTTGGTATGCCTACAATAGACAAAATTGCAGAAACCAGATGTTAATCTACACTCATGTATTCTTAAAAGGCTTCACTCTATGTATTTATTACTTGGCAAAATTTCTAAATGGTGGTGCATGCCTGTAATACCAGTGTTGGGAGGCTGAAAACAGGAAGATCACTGCAACAATTCTGAGCTGTGTAGTGTGACCCTGTACCAAAGACATTTAAAAAAAAAAAATAGATGCATGGAGGTGTGAAAGGAATATTCTATAACATTCTAAACCTGAAGATAACATATTCCTTTATTTAGGAAGGTAGCACAGCAATGAGTAAAAGTGAGAATATTAATTTCATTGAGTCAAGGAACATTACAAAAAATTTTTTTGAAGACTGTCTATGTGCTAGACATGGTGGCATAGTGCAGGTAAAAAGATAAGTGGGAATTAATACCTTCAAAAGATCTATACCTGATGAAGAATCTAAATGATAAAAATGATAATTTAATGTGGCATAAGTACCATAGTAGAATTACTTTGAGAATATTCATGCTAAAATTGAAAAGCCTCATCTCCTTTCTAAATAAGGTGGTACCTGAGCTGTGTCTGTTGGTTAAAGAATTGAGACCATTCACATTGGGTTATTACTAAAAATTACTGATTTATCCTGTCATTGCATTTTTTTTTTTTTTTCCATTTTGCTTAGTAGTTCATCTCACTGGTGTATTCATTCATTTTGAATTATTGGAATGTTGGCTTCATTGTTTTTTTGTAGGATATCCTTAAGAATTTTTTTTTGTACCTTGGTTGGTGGTTGTGAATTTCTTAGGTGCTCTTTGTCAAACAAATACTTTATTTTTCTGTTAATTTTGAATTAAAGCTTTCCAGGATGCATAAGTTCAAAGCTTGAAAAATTTGCTTCAAGCACTCCTGGCCTTTCAGGTTTATGTAGAGAAATCTGCTGTACTTCTAATGGATTTACCTTTCCCTAACAACTTCTAAAATTTTGTTTCTGTGATGGACTTTTCATACTTTGAGTATATTATCATGTGGCATGGAGAGGTTCTTCTTTGGCTATGACTACTTGGGGTTCTATATGGTATGCCTCACTTATCTATATGTTTATTTCTTTTTAAAAATAGTTTTAGTTTATTTATTTGATACAGAGTCTTGCTACGTGGTTCAGATTTGTAATGATCCTCCTGTCTCAGCCTCCTGAGCAATGAGATTATGGGGTTCCATGTCTAGCACTGCTTGGGGTACCAGTGATCAAACTTGGGTCCTTGCGCTTGGCAGTGAGGAAGACTGCTGAGCTGTCTCCCCAGCCCTACATGTTTATATCTTTCCCTATATTTGGGAAGTATTTGTGTTGTTATTTTTGTAGACAGGTATTTTTATGTAGTTTGCATTTTCAGAATTTTCACTTACCAGTTTTCTTCGATTAGCCTGTTTCACACCAGCTAGCAGCTGTTGGCTCCAATTCTTCATGTTACTTTGTTACTTTTAAGATGTCTTTGAGTAGTTGGTCTTTGAGGACATCATTGTCTTCTAATTCTGAAATTCTGTGCTCATGTTGGTTGCTTTTGCTACCTATGAATTTCTGATTTAAAACTTTTCATGGACTCCACTTTTTTTTGGTAAACTGGTTATTCATGTTTTGTATCATTTTATTTAGCTTATCTAGCTTCTTACTGGTATCTTTGCAAAGCTTTTGCATCTTTTTGGTTATTAGGTCTATTATGTGTCTGTATAGTCTCCCCCTGCTGGTACCCTCTGATCTGTTTTCTACCTCTGTTGTTATTGTCTTCTCTCTTCTCTCCTTGCTGGAACAAATACCTGACTACCAAAATGAAGGAAGGAAAGGTTTATTTAGCTTACAATTAGTGGAGATTTTAGTCCACACTAAGCTGGCTCCAAGATAGAGTGGCACATGGAAGTACATAGCAGCCATTCATGGCGTTCAGGAAAGCTCCTGTCTGATAGAGCGACAGAAGAGGGGCCTCCGAGTGGGTAGTTCCCAGGAAGCAGTCTCTTCCAGGGACTTTTATGGAGAAACACCATGTGGTGAGGTGGGTCTAAGGTGGTGGAGAACATGGGAACTGGCTTAAGTGGACATGAAGTAGGATACAACTATGGTCACCCAATGAGATTACAAGCCCCATTGCTCAGATAAAATTGATTAAATTGGAATCAAATGAGGAAACAGGGCATGAATATGGGACAGGGTCTCTTCCTGTTGGGGGTTGGGTTAGTGACTCATTTGGGTTCTTTCAAGGTGATTGATACCTAAATATCAATCCCTGATGCCCATCCCTAGGAAAGTCTGTGGCTGTATTTGTTTCCTCTTTTGTCTTGAGGTCTGGCCCATAGGGAGTGTCTGTTTCTTCTAAGTTGCAAAGTCACCTTGTCTTATTATTGTCTACTTCAGGGCCCTGTTTGACTGCCTATCCTACAACAATGAGGGTCTGGATAAGGAGTGCAGGAGGCAAAAAGGTGGGAGGAGGGGCTGTAGACACCTGAGTTCTTATGGAGGAGGAAAGAAAGGCAGCAGAATCTTATAGGGGAATCGGAGGCAGAAGCAGAGGTGAGAGATGTTGCTACAGAGGGTGGAGTAAGTAAAGATGTGTTCAGAGGAGACTGACAAGGCAGAATTTCCTATAGAGGGAGTGGAGAGGGTAGTATCAGTGATAAGATGGGGATAGCAGACAAAGATGGGAGGGATGTGTTTTTAGTCAACAAAGGTTTTTAAGGAATTTCTGGCCATTTGCTGCTGTGCTAACAGAAATAAAAAAAAAAAAAAAGACTCATTTGGGTTTGAGATATCTTCCAAATCCAAGGGTGCTGAGGTTCTTTAGGCGAGTGCTTTGGAGGATGGGAAGAATATTTCCCATGGTGGTCAAACTGTTGTAGGCAGCTGAATTAGTTAAAAATATTATAGGCAGTAAGACAGGGCCAGGTCCTCAAGGAGTCAAGACTTCATAACTTGGAAGAGACAGATACTCCCATATGGGCCACATCTCAAGACCAAGACAAAAGAGGAAACACAGCTACATACTTCCCTAGGGAGGGGCATCAGGGATTGATATTCTACATAGGAATCAGTCACTTTGAAAGAGCCCAAATGAGTCACTAGCCCAACCCCCAACAGGAAGAGACCTTGTCCCATATTCATGCTTGCTTGCTACCTGACTCACTTCCCCATTTGGTACTGGATTTAATAAATTTTACCTGAGCAAAGGTGCTTGTAATCTCATTGGTTGACCATAGTTTTGTCCTACCTCATGCCCACTTAACTGAGTTCCTATGTCTTCTTCACCACTTTAGACCTGCCTTACCACATGGTTTTCCTCCATAAGGAACTTCCTTCCATAAGTCCCTGGAAGAGACAGCTTCCCATGGGACAACCTGCTTGGGCCCCCCTCCTGTCCCTCTTTGGGATAGGAGCTTTCTTTCCCCCAGTAAATATATTCTGCTCATACCCTCCATTTGTTCCTAAAATTCATTCTTTGGTTTTAGAAAACATGAACTTATCCCAGGTACCTTTTAGATTGGAAGATCAGTTTTTCTCCCTGTGCCATTTGAAGGTTCCCTGTATCAAAATTAAAATGAGCCAAAGTTAAGGCAAAAACCCAATGTCACTTCCTGCCAAAAAGCTGTCACTTTTTATCCTGGAGTGAGTGTGAGAGAGAGGAGGCCAGCTCCCACTTTAGGAGTCATCACTAGAAAAAGCAGGGGGCCGGGGACCAGATGGCTGAGGAAGATGGGGGAGCCATCTCCATGTGAGCTTACGATTTTCCAGCCGAGCTTGAGAGGAAAGATGAGCAAGACCCCCATAGTGCTTGGGCTCCTGAATGAGAATTGAGATTGACCGGTATTGGATGGTAGCTAGCAATAGCAGGTGGCAGAGGCAAAAGCAGAAGCAGAAGGCAGCTCGGTGAGGGAGCTCAAAACTGGGGCAGGGGGTCACCATCTGAGTAATGGCACTAAAGAAATGATAGGTTTTATCAGTGGTAGTAGTGATGGTGGTGGTAGCAGCAGCAGTTCAACAGAGAAGCAGAGATAGAGGGAGCTTTATTAACTCTAAAGATAGGATCAAGGGCAGGGAGATGGACAGATCCTCTGACTTGAGACGGAGCCTGAAACTTTATGGACTTCTACTAGGGGTGAAATTTGAGGGGCAGGTTCAGCAACACGTAAATAGCAGGTTGGAGGCTCCCTTGTATGAGTGAGAAAGGTAAAAGAAAGTTGTATTTAGGGCTGGGGAAGGAGGAAATGGTCATTGGGAAGCTGTTTTCTGGGGATTCACCCATGTTGGATCAGGGCCATGATAATTTAGCAGTCTTTACTGGGGCCATAACGTATCAATAAGCACAGTTGTGTTAGGTCTGAGAAGTCTACCGCGTGAAGAAAGACTCCAAGAGACGTCCTCTCATGCAAAAGCAAGGGGATTTTATTTTGGAAGCTGTGCCGGCACAGGGTCACCAGGCTATTGGGCCGTGGCGACCCCAAGCCTTCGATCATTCAGGATTATATAGCACTTTTGGTGGGCTAAGCAGCAAGCAGAGTTACAGAAGCCAATCGCGTGTGTTAGCTGGGCTGACATTTGAAAGGATAGGACAGTTTATATTGTCCTTTACAATAATTGGATGGTGCAGGGATCAAGGGTAATTCTCGGAAGGGTCCTGTGTTTCCGGGAACTGGCTGTTTCAGCTGAGCTATCTAGGACACCTGCTGCTGGGAGGCATGTAGGGACTCATCCCCAGGATATCCGCAGCTGGGAGGCAAGCAGGGACTTTTCTCCACCTGCAGATGTAGTAATTTTAAAAACATTCTGTTGACCTTTTAAGATGGAGTCTGTTTGGCTCGGACCTTACAGTTGCTCAGTTAAAATTGATTAAATCAGGATCAAATCAGTAGTCACTTTGCAAGCAAGCATGAATACAAAACAGGGGCTTTTGGGTTGGTGAGATAACTCAGCGAACTAAGTACCTGCTTAGGCAAGTGCAGGGACCTGTGTTCCATCCCTGGCACCACATGATGTACAAGCCCTACTGAGTAGGCCACTGAGAAGGGGTATGGTGGCACATGCCTGGAATCCCGGTGCTGGGGAGGCCGAAAATAGGAGGATTACTATGAGTCAAAGCTGTGTAATGAGACCCTGTACCAAATACATTTAAAAACAAAACAAAAATGGGCGTTTCCTGTTGGAGGTTGGGTTAGTGACTTTTTTCTAGCTTTTTAAAGGGGATTGATACCTATTTGGAAAATATCAAGCCCTGGGGCCCATCCCTAGGAAGGTATGTGGGTGTATTTGTTTAATTTTTCATTCTGAGGTTTGCCTGCACAGTGGGAGTATCTGTCCCACTGTTATAAGGTATCTTGTCTTTTATACTGGCTCCTTTGAAGCCCTAGCCCTTTCTGACTGCCTGTAATATTTCTGTCTAACTCAACTACATGTAACAGTGTGAGCAGGGCAAAAAGATAACAGTGCAAAGTTCTAGAAAGTTTGTTGAAAACAAATAAGAGAAAAATTGCAGATTAATGGGTAAGTGAATTTCGTATACTTTGGGGAATATGCCCAGTAATGAGATAAGATAGAGGGGATCTGAAATAGTCTGTGAGATCTGAAAACTTGACTGAAGTGACATTTCTAGTAATTATTATAAGCCTTGTACATTTGACATAAATAATTTTTTATTGATCATATTTGCATGCTTCATGAATCATTCTTATTTTAACACTTATAGGGTACAGTGTTAGTATTTCTCTAACTTTGGTCATATTAATAAGTAATGC
>PVKA01005048.1:19923-54973 GCA_004027165.1 Ctenomys sociabilis
AAAAAAAAAAAAAAAAAAAAAAAAAAAAAAAAAAAAAAAAAAAAAAAAAAAAAAAATAAGTAATGCATTGTTTTTTGTGAAATATTTATGTTTTCATTTATTCATAATACTCTTTCTGATGAATATCTCTAGACTACATGGTTCTGTTATTTTGGTCATCATGATAAAGAGCTTGAGATATTTATCAAAAATATATGAGGGATTGTTCTGATCTATTGTTGTCTTTATATATAAATTTTTCTAATAAAAGTTGTAGTCCACATCATGTATTTGAGAATTGTTACCACTCTTATTGCCAATATCTTGGCTTTTCACTGGTATAATAATAGCACAGTTGTTTGGGAAAAAATTTAGTCAATTTTTTGTAGTGATTCTCCTGTTTTCAGCCTCCCAGTTGTGGGATTACAGGTGCTTACCACCATTCCCATTCTCAATCGCCGCCATCTCAGTGCGCTCTGTGGGCGGGACCAGCACAGCACACTGGGGATCAAATACCCATCATTGTATTTTTCTGGTAAAATAGTAAAATAGCTCCATATGGTTCAGAATTGAAGAGGAAAGTTGAGAGGTGGAGCAGAGGGGGAATGAATGAGAGGTTTCTTTTAGGGATGATGAAAGTATTCTAGAATTAGATAGTGGTGATTAATGTACAACTTTTAATGTGGTGAAAGCCACTGAGCTGTACACGTTAAATAGGTGAACTTTAGTATAAGAGTTATATCAAAAAAATTTTTAAAGTTGAAGTGGAATGAAATTAACATTTTAAAACTTGTCCTTTATTCTATTTTTATAAATGGCAATCACTATTAAAAATTTTAAAATAACTTTCCATAAATATATTTTTATATTTTTTAAAATAGTAAATTATACTTTACAATTTGCTCCTGTTAGGGTTTAAACATAACATGTCCTCCCAACGCTTATGTGTTACAGATTTGATCCCCAGTTGATAGGTGTGCCCTAGAAGATGATTTAGGGGCAGGGGAGATGGTTCAGTAGAATTAGTGGTTCCCTGGCAAGCGCAAGGGTCTGAGTTCAATCCCGGGTTCTGAAAAAAAAAAAAAAAGAAGGTTCTGTGCTCATTATTGAATAAATCATTGATGAGTTCATTAGGTGGATGGTCTATTCGGGCGTATTTGGAGGAAGTAGATTTACTGGAGATGCTTTTTTCAAGGATAAGTCTTCTTGGAGTTTTCCTTTTCTCCCTGCTTCCTAGGTACCATGAGGTAGGCAGCTTTCCTCCTTGATACCTTTCTGTCATGATGTTTCTGTCTTGACACCACATGAACTTGGACTAAAGCCTCTAAAACTTCAGGGGAAGATACATACTTTTCACTTTTAAGTTGTGCGTGCTCAGATATTTGGTCCCAGCAATGAAAACCTTCCTTTTCTATAAAAGTGATAGCAAATTAAACAATGATCTAAGTAGGCTTCTCTAAGGCTTGGTCTTTTTTTTTTTTTGCCTTTCTGTTTCAGATAAAAGCAGGTTTTTTTTTTTTCAAGTGTTATCTGCCTACTGTTGGAGATTTAGACCACACTCAAAAAGAATAACAAAAATCAAAAGCCACACATACCTAAGGACAGCCTTTCAGACTTTTTTCTTTGCATGTATACACTTGTTAATATGAGAATTGTGATCATTCAGTATTTACTATTATATAATTTTTATATTCATAAGTAGTGTACGGTGACTGTACTTTTTTCTTTGAGAAAATTTGTACTTTAAGATATTTACTTAGCCGGGCGTGGTGGCGCATGCCTGTAATCCCAGCACTCGGGAGGCTGAGGCAGGAGGATTGTTGTGAGTTCGAGCCCAGCCTGAGCTACAAAGCGAGCTTAAGGCCAGCCTGAGCTGCATAGTGAGACCCTGTCTCAAAAAGACATAAAAAAAAAAAAAAAAAAAGATATTTACTTAATCTATTAAAATTTTTGCCAAAAGTTGCTGTCTGTAGTCAGCCAGACATTTTAAGCTATGTGTAGTTTGAAGCATAGGCCACAAAGATTTCCATGATATTGTCAACTTTATAAAAGGGTAGTACAGGTATTTATAATAAGGGGAATCAGAAATCCAGAAAGTTTTATGTCCAAATTTCATAGTCAGTCGCTGTGAATGCTGAGACCTAAACTTGTCTTCTGACTGAGTTTAGTATTCTTTCCTCTGTGGTACATTATCATAATAAATGTAAGGGATAGTTGGCACACTGCTGTGGTTAAATATAAGAAACAATTTTTTATTATTGTGTTTCTATTCCTAAAAATAAGATTCTTATTATAACAGCCTTTTGGAATTCTTCGTGTAATGTGTTGGAATAATTAAGATTAAAAGATCATGTATCTTCATGAGGGATACATTGAAGGTATACCTTCTCAAGTATTTCAGTATTTCAGTTCATTTGTATGATCATCTTCATTTAATTACTCACCTGTATTTTAATTTGTATAAAAACTCAGAATTTTGTAAGCATCAAGTTATTTTACTATCTTTGTGTTTCAGTGGCTCATGAGGATTGCTTGATTTGTTTGCCAGTTTTGTCACTGATCTTGAACAACTTACTTAAATCTCTTTAAGTCTAGTGTTCTTATTAGTATAATTGAATGCACACACACACACACACACACACACACACACACATATATTTTTCTAAAGTAATCAACTTTAAGAATCAAGCAGTCTAATGGTGCTTCCCAGGAGGGGAGGAATGGATTTACTATTTAGTTAGGCTTAGATTTTCCAATAAGCAAGCTTAGTGAACTATAGAAATCTGTTGTACAAAACTGTATGTAGGGCTTGGGATATGGCTCAGTAGCACAGAATCTGTCTGGCAAGTGTGAGGTCCTGAGTTCAATTTCTGGTACCCCCTCCCCCTAAAAAAAAAACCCATAAAAAGCAACAAAACTGTACCTAAGGAATAATGCTGTATTGTACACTTAAAATTTATATGGAGGATAGAATTCACATTAAGTGTTACTATCATAATATTGAAAAAAAGTATGCCTTATTGAAAATTCAGTGAATATTAATATTTATAAATTGCTTGGCATAATCTGTATCTTGAGTGCTAGTATCTAGTCATTTTTATGTCCTTTTTTTGTGAAATTATTTGAATGATGTGGTCATATTCCTGTAGATTTCATCTGACTTTTCCTCTCTACGCCTTTAGTTCCTACATAATACCTTCTGTTAATTTTGAAGTCTTTATTTTATCATGGTTATGCTAATTAAGGAACTGCATACCTACCTTGCTTGTAAGGAATAAGGGCAAGTTAAATTAATGACATTTTTGTAGATCAGCTCAACCATATTTTAAAGAACTATAAAATAGAATAAGGTGAATCCTAGTTTGCTGGCTGCAGATTTGAGAGCTTTTCTAGCTCCTCCTGAGGAGAACAGCTGGTCTGTCTTTGAAGAGGAAAGCTGATTTGGGATTTTTCTTTTCATTTCCTTGTAGCACATGCAGATGACAATCCAGGCGCTTCAGGATGAATTACGGATCCAGAGGGACCTCAATCAGTTGTTTCAGCAAGATACTAGCAGTAGGACTGGTGAACCTTGTGTCGCAGAGTTGACAGAGGAGAACTTCCAGAGGCTACATGCTGAGCATGAGCGACAGGCCAAAGAGCTGTTCCTTCTGCGGAAGACTCTGGAGGAAATGGAGCTCCGTATTGAAACTCAGAAACAAACCCTGAATGCTCGGGATGAGTCCATTAAGAAACTTCTGGAAATGTTGCAGAGCAAAGGACTTTCTGCCAAAGCTACAGAGGAAGACCATGAGAGAACAAGACGGCTGGCAGAGGCAGAGATGCATGTCCACCACCTGGAAAGCCTTTTGGAGCAGAAGGAAAAAGAGAACAATATGCTGAGAGAGGTGAGTGCTCACCTTTTCAGTTCTTACTATTTACTGTCCTTTTTGCTTATTAATCAGCATCTTGGCCTGAGTAGATTTTTGTGCTTTACTGTCTGCTGGATGAACATTTTTTCCTTTGTTAATTGATTTCTCTTCTGACTTGTCCTCTTGTCTGTGATGACATCACTTGGTATATATATATATATATACTAGGTTAGTAACCTCCTGGATCTCAAACTTCTTGAATCCTCAGGATATACTGATTTCTGGAGGTCCATTTGTTGATAGAATTCTAGGCACAGTTTTCTTGATTTGTTAGTCACCTCTAGATTCATTCATATAGACAACACAACAAAACCAGAATTGGGGTAGCTAACTTTATTTAGTTCTAAAATATTAATGAAGTAAGCTATTATCTTAGTTTACATGTTTAAAGTCCATTGTGTGTACAGTGATGGATGTTAGTCCTGTGGTTTCCTTGGAATTGTTGCCCTACTATAAAAAATGTATGATGAAAATCATTTGCTGCTCGGTAGGCACAGCTGAAAGGATGATATACAGCCTCATTATTGTAGAACATACTTAGTTTGTAGCTGGCCTCTGTTGTATGATTGCTTCATTTAAAGGAATCAAAAGAATTTATCCTACATTGGACTAAATAGCTATAGTAGCTTTTCTAAGTGATTGCACTTAGGATATAGGGATAAATCCCCAAATGATATTAGTATGGGAGGCAAGAACTCTACCATTGAACCTCCAATGCCTCACAATTGTGTTATCATGAGTCTGAATATTCTCTAAAAAAAATTGTGAGGAAGGTAATTAAAAAAATTTTCCAAACCCATAAAACAATACTTGGTAAAAATTTTTATAAGTTTATAGCTTGATCCATCATTTTTTTTTTTTTGTTTAAAAAAACCTGAAATATTTATTTATAGTTGGAGTAATTTTGTTTTTGAAGAAATTTTTAAAAACATGCTTTTACCACACAGGAAATCCATTATACTTGATCACTGTAAACATAGGAACTATATTAACAAACAACAAAACCCAAGGTATCATTATCTAGTACTAGTTATTATTAGCTTTTATGTCAGTATTTGTCATCATTTTTATTTATATGTTCTTTCATTATGTTTCTTGCTTTTGAGAATATAGCATACTAGGCGTCAGTACTATTCACTATTACTCTTTTTAACAGTAGTGATGTTCTGTATCTGCCATGTGAGATACAGTAGCCACTAGCTACATGTGGCTGTGGGGTGTGTGTGTGTGTGTGTGTGTGTGTGTGTGTGTGAATGTCTGGGATTTGAACCCAGAACCTTCACATTGAGTTATATCCCCTCCCTTTCCTTCCTTTTAAAAATTGTTTTATTTTGAGCAGAGTTTCACTAAGACATTAAATTGCCCAGGCTGGTTTCAAATTTGCAGTCTTTCCTGCCATAGTCTTCCAGGCTACCATGTCCAACTACATGTAGCTTTTGAGCAGTTGAAATATGTTTTGTGGGACTGAGGAAATGCATTTATTTAAATTTGTTAAATGTAACTAATTCATAAAATATCAGTTTGTGTACATGTAGCAGGTGGTTACTGTGTTCAGTGGTGCAGCTGTGTATAATGTAATGTCATTTGCTTTTCATAATTTGTCTTGACCATCTTTCTCCTTGAGCACTTACAGATTTTAGTAATTACAGATGACTTTATACTATCCCATTGTATTTACATCCCTAATTGGTGAATATTTTGACCACTATTAACTATTAATATCTTAACCTCTATTAATGTTAAAAAACTGTGTTGTGCTTTTTCTTAAATATATACCTGTGTGCATTTTTTTTCTTGAATTCCTACAAAGGAATTCAACGGTTGCTATTTTTAGAACTAAAAGTTCA
The DNA here is from genome assembly GCA_004027165.1 of Ctenomys sociabilis. NCBI lineage: Eukaryota > Metazoa > Chordata > Mammalia > Rodentia > Ctenomyidae > Ctenomys > Ctenomys sociabilis. The sequence goes on from PVKA01005048.1 coordinate 25,661, forward strand.
TTCTCAGAGTAGTTGTGCCACTTAATTTGCCCATCAACATATAGTGTATTTGATTAATCTCAGCTATGTATGTGTTACTCTTCAAATTAAAAAGAATGAACTATTTCAGAAAGTTGTCAAATATCGTTTCTTTCAGTTTATTTTAAAGCTTTATATTTTAATAAGATAAACCAGAATGTGACCAAAGATCATTGCTGGAGAATTTCTGATAATCTCAAAAATCACAAATCTGGGCATGGTGGCGTACACCTGTAATCCCAGCACCCAGCAGGTTGAGGCAGTATAGCTGTGAGTTCAAAGCCAGCCTGTGCTGCATAGTGACAGCTTGTCTTAAAAAACAAAACACCCAAAAAGTCAAAGATTGTGTAACATGACAGTTATAACAACATTTTGATGAACTTTGTTAAATTTTTGCTGCTTCTGTTCTAGATACGATGTTTCAATCAATGCTTTCTTTTCTTTTCCTCCTGTACCTCTCCCCTGTCCCCCTCTCCCCTGTCCCCTCCCTTTCCTTGCCCTCTCTCTTCCCCTTCCCCTTTCCTGAGACAGGGTTTCATTATGTAGTTTGTTTATTTATTTATTTTTCTGCATTTTGGACAGGATCTACAGGGTATACAGAGTCTCACTATGTAATGTGGCATCATTTTATAGGGAATATAGTTATACTAGATTTTTTTTTTTTTTTTTTTTGTATCGGGGGTCAAACTCAGGACCTGGCACTTGCCAGGCAGGGCTTATGCTGCTGAGCTATCTCTTTGGCCCTTATAAAATTATTATTTGATGGTCAAGTGGAAATGATTGCTTCAGGGAAAAATATGTTGCATTGCTTGTTTTCTTGTATGTTTCTTCTACTCATGTTCAATACTGAACTCATATTTCAGTTCTGTGAAGTTTTCCTTGTCTTGTTTTATATGCGTTTGTAAGTAGTTTGATTATAGCATGGTATACTTGCATGTATATTTATTTATTATTAACTTAAGTTTTTTGTGTCAAAGTTGTGTATTGCCTCTTTGGACTGCTGTAACAAAAATACTGTAGATTCAGGTAGCTTATATGGCAAGTATTTGTCTCTCTTGGTCCTGGAGGCTGGAAAGTCCAAGATAAAGATCCTCTGTCTGGGTCCTCTGCATTTTGACCTCCTCAAAATGCAGGTCCTCTGTCTGGGAAGACCTGCTTCTTGGTTCATCATTCTTACTGTGTCCCATATGGTGGGAAAGGACAAGAGAGCTCTTTTAAGGCCCCTTCAGTAGGGACACTAGCTTTCAAAGCTAGTTAGTTCCCAAAGGCTTCATTTTCTAATACTGTCACATTGGAGATTTAGAATTTCAGCGTAGAACTTTAGGGGCATATCACTGTACATTGCTAGTGCCTAACAAATGTACAATATTTGTTAATAAATGTTAGTTGAGTAAGTTTAAATGTAGTTAAAGATATTTAAATTTGGAGCTTATGGAAAGGAAAATATTCCTGAACACCCCCATCCCCCACACACTATAAGTACAACCACTGAGGAAAAGATGCTGATGTAGGTCAAAACACAAAAATGTTCAAGCTGGGTGAGGTGGCACATAATTGTCTATGTCCTTGGAGGCTGAGATGGAGAATTACTTGAGTCTAGGCTTTAGAAGCCAACCTAGATAATATAGGAGAACCTCCCTCCCATTTCAAAAAACAAAACACCCCTCCAAACAAGTTTTACTTATAAGTTTAGATATAGAAATTATAAAATATTAGCAGATAGGATTACCGTTAAAATAATACTGTATTACCAGAAGCTGTTTATTTTAGGAATGCCAAGATTGCTCAATATATTATGTACAATTGTGATTTGTCATAGGTGAAAGGAAAAGAGAACCTTATACTATTTGGTAGCTCTCTTAAGCACATTTATTAAAATGTTACACATTTTTGACAATCAGACCAAAAAAGCCCTTATAAAATAGGGATTGAATTCAATAGTTCGGTTTAAATAAATAACAGCACAGTAAATACGTATTTTAAATGGATATTTCATACTAATAGTGTTATATTTACAAGTAACATAGTAAATGTGTCCACTGAAGTTAGGAATATGTCAAAAGTGGTTGTGCCTATTAGTATGTACATTATTTTGGAAGTGCTAGGGAGTGCTGTTAAATAAGGGAATTTAACTAATATAGTAATGGAAAAAATAGGCATAAGTTTTCACATGATACTGGATTTTATATGCAAGCACAATGCAAGAATTACATAAGCAAATCATGATACATATATTTCAAATCCTTTAGAATGGGTAAGTGGTGCATCCTTGTAATTCCACCTAGCTTCAAGAAACTGAAGTAGGCTGATCACGAATTCAAGGCCAACTGTACAGCATAGTGAGACCTTATCTAAAGAAACAATGAAAGGGTAGAAGGGAGAGAGGAGAAAAATGAGTGACCTTCAAATGTGTGGTGAAGGCCGGCCAAATAGCCCAGTGAATTAAAGCACCTGAAAGCAGACACAGGGACCAGGGTTTCTATCCCCAGGCCTTCCATGCCAGCCGCACCTTCGGGGCATGTTGAAAATGGCATTTGAGACTTGGTGCGGTGGCATGTGCCTGTAATCCTAGCTCTTGGGAGGCTGTAAATAGGTGGATCTACGAGTCTGATCTAGTAGTGAGACCCTGAACACTCTGTAGACTCTTCCCTAAAAAAATACAAAAAAAAAGATACGTGGTATAGGTATAGAAATACATAACCTGATCAAGGACACAGATTTAAATATGTAAAGAATATTTGGAATAATGCCATTATTTAGAAAACGATAAAACTTTTTGTTGAAATTTATTTGGAAGTATTTTTTCCCCCATATCATTCCAGTGCACAAAACAATGTTGTGGCGTAACAATTTGATTGAATATTGTAACATAAATAGTACTTGTATTGGGTAGCATTTGTGATATTACTCATTACAATTTTATGAACACGATTCTTTATATAGAAAGTAAATACCCTTCTGCTGCAATGAGGAGGGAATCAGATTTCCATGGAACATTTTATTTGCTCTTTGTCCTGAAATTACACTATTGTCGACTACTTGTTAGATTTTGTATTATTTTGTTCTAGTGCCTTTCTTTTGATTGATAGAAGATTGAGGACATCTACTGGGCAAATACTAAATTACAGGTCACTTTTTGTTAATGTTTAGGTTTGGGTATAGGATTGTGTTACATACTTGAGTTGAGACCTAAAGTTTGATTCCTGGTGTTTTGACAGGAAAAAACCTAAGTTGGCCATGCAGGTTTTGGTTTTTAATTCATTTGACTACCAAGCATTGTCTGTCAAGTCAATTCAGTAATAAGTTTCAAATTGGTTTGTGTAAATAAAAACATGTAGTAGATGTTCTTGTGATGAACAAAATACAAATTTATTTTAAGCATTACTTTATTCTTATCATTTAGAGAAAGTGAAGTGTTAAAGTACTATACTGCTTATCATGCTGAGTGAAGTTACTCAGAAAGTTGTGAGAATTCTTCTCATTTACTTTCCTTGTTCTTTATTTCCATTTTCTATGTGCTGAGAAAACAGTAAATCCATAATTTGCATGAAGGATTGAAATCGGGAAAGGACTTTATGAACATTTGTATCTTCTACACAAGGATGCTGAAGGTTGAAAATTCAAAGAATCAAATTCTAGACCAGTTGTGGTGGCACTGTTAGAACTTTTAGTAATAACAGTCTGCTGCAGCATGTTGCCATAGTTTTGCCAACAGATTCAGTCAAAAATACTTTTAGGTGTGTAAGTAAAATTGGCTTACTTTTTTTTTCCCCCCAGAACTGGGGATTGAACTCAGACTCTTGTGCTTGCCAGGCAAGCATATATTCTACTGAGTTATCTCCCTGGCCACTCTGACTTACTTTTAAAAAGAATGAAACAACTAAAAGGAGGAGAAACATGGAATTTTGTTCCTAACTTTTTGTTCCTAGCTCCTCTGTCTTATCCTCTAACTGTAGATAACTAATAAGTTTTTGTAAATTAATGAGAGAAAGCAAATAAATTTTTTAAATGAAAAATTTCAGGTGAACAGACACAAACATAAGTGAGCAAATAGTATATTCTTATTATTTGAGTACTACATTTCTATTTTTAGAGTCTCTTTCAACAGTTAATGAGTTAGAGGCTTGATGTGCTCAGTAGAAAAGGAGAGTTTATCAGCCCATTGACTGCAAATTGTGTTCATAATTAGCTTTAATGTGCAGGTCTCTTAATGGAAATTTGCTATGAGTAATAGCTGTCATATGTCTCACTAGGAAAGCTTTATACCTGTGAGTGCTTTTATATGTAGGTCGAATTTTAATTCAGATGGCTGTTTTTATATCTTGTTTTAGGCTTGCTAGGATTTAAAAATGAAACTAATAATTTCATAATACAGTAGCACATTTAAAAATGATTTATTTGGAATTGTGTCATGAGGAAGAGGAAAAGTTGGATGAAATTAGTTAAAAATCTGAATTGTAAGATAATTAAAAAAATGCTTTACCAACGGATGGATACATATCATTAATCGAGATAAGATCAGTAAAGCAAGCTTAAAGGGAGAAAGCAGTAGTTTAGTTTTGGATATATAAACCATGTGAGATGTATAAGATATACATATTGTGATTCTAGGAAAGTAGTTGTACATATAGGTGTAGGTTTCAGGAAGAAGCCAATCTGTATCTTGCCTACACATGTTTCTTCTAGATTTTTACCTGTTCTATCCTTTAGTAAATTGTTTTTATAGTTAGATTTTTGATCTATTTTGATTTTAGTTTAATACATGGTGAGAGATAATGGGTCTAGGTTTAATTTTTGGTGTATGGAACACCAGTTTTCTCAGCATGATTTATTAAAGAGACTATTTCAGTGAAGGTATTCAGCCCCTTTACCAAAGATAACTTATCTGAGTATGCTTAGAGTTGTCTCTGCAAGATTCTGTTCTGTTGCATTGATTCTTAGATCTGTGTTTTTTTTTTTTTTGTTGTTGTTGTTGTTCTGCCAGTACCATGCTGTTTTTGTCACAGTAGCTTTGTAGTATAACTGAAAATGCAGATTATGATAGCCCCTGCCTTGCCTTTGTTGCCCAGAATTGCTTTTCATTTTCTCTTTTTGAAACAGGGTCTTGCTATGCAGTTCAGGCTTGTTTTGAGCTCACTTTGTAGCCCTTGCTGGTCTTGAACTTGCAACAAGCCTGCCCCCTCAGCCTCTTGAATGCTAGGATTATAGGTGTGTGCCACAATGCCTGGTTCAGAATTGCTTCTGCTGTTCAGATCTCTTCTGGGTCTATACAAATTTTAGAATTATTTTCTATAATTCTATGAGGTATGCTGTTAATATTTTGATTGGGATTACATTAAATCTGTGTAACAGCTTTGGAACTGTGGCTGTTGTCATTACATTGGCTCTGTCAATCCCACAGCAAGGGATATTTTTCCATTTTCTGATACCTTCTTTCATCTCCTTTTTCAGAGCACTGTATTTTTCAATGTAAAGGTTTTTTACATGCTTTGTTAGATTGATTCCTAAGAATTTTATTTTTGCTTAGGTTACTGTGAAAAGATATGGTTTCTAATTTCTCTCTTGATGAGTTTGTTTTTGTTTACAGAAATTGCTATTGATTTTGACTTTGTGTCTTACTACATTGCTGAATTTGGTTATTAAATGTAGGAGTCTTTTGGCGGAGCTTTGGAATCTTCTGTGTAGAGGATCATGTAATCAGCAAATAACGATAATTTAAGATCTGCCTTTTTTATTCATATTCCTTTTATTTCTTTCTCTTGTATAATTGTTCTGGCTAATGTTTTCAGAAGTATAATGAATAGAAACAGTGATATTGGGCATCTTTTTCTTGTTCCTGATTTTAGAGTGAAAGCTTTCAGTTTCTGACCATTTAATATGATGTGGGCTGTTGTTTTGTTATAGATGGCTTTTATCAGATTGAGGTAAAGGTCATCTTTTCCAATTTTTTGTGTTTTTTTGGGAATGGGTGTTAGACCATTCCCAAAAATTAGACTTTGTCTAACTTTGCTTTTTTTCAGTGTCTATTGAGCAGATCATGTAGGTGTCGTCCTTGGTTTGGTTAATGTGGTATATTACATTCACTGATATACATATGTTGAACCATCCTTGCATCTCTGGGATGAATGCTGCTTGTATAATCTTCCTGATGATTTGTTGCATTCTGTTTGTCAGTATCTTATGAGGAGTTTTGCATCTATTCTCATTAAGGAGATTGTTTTTGGTTGGATTCTTCTCTGGTTTTGGTAGTAGGGTGATGTTGCTTTCAGGAAAGAATTTGAGAATATTGCTTCCCTTTCAACTTCATTGAAGAGTTTAGGAGTAATGGCATTAGATCTTCTCTGAAGTACTTGTAGAATTCACCAGGGCCTGGACTTTTCTTTGTTGGTAGTTTTTAAGTTACATCTTCAATTTTATTGACTGATACTGGGTTATTTGGGATTTTTACATCTTCTTGATTTAGCTTTGATTATTCATATGTATTAAGGAATCTGTTTCTTCCTTGATTCAACTGTTATATTTATTGATATTCTATCTAGCTGATCTATTTGTGATGTTCCTCATTACAGTTGTATTAGTGTTTATTTGATTTTTTTATATCCGTTAGTGTGTGCTGTATATAATTGGGGGTGGGCCAGTTTTTTGTGCATACATATGTATGATTATTATCTCTTCCTCTTGGATTGTTCCCTGAACAAATATGTAGTCACTTTTTGTCTCTTATGATGTGTCTTGTCTTATAACCCATTTTGTCTACAAAACGAATAACTATTCCTGCTTTTTTTTTTTTTTTGAGGAGGGTGTTCCTGTTGCATTGAGTACTGTTTTTCATCCTTTGCCTCACATTTTGTAAATTTCTTTTTAAGTTAAATGTGTGTAGCATATTGTTGGCTATTGTTTTTTTTTTTTTTTTTTGTCGTCTTTTTGAGACAGGATCTCACTGTGCAGTTCAGGCTGGCTCACTTTGTAGCTCAGGCTGGTCTCGAACTCACAACAATCCTCCTGCCTCAGCCTCCCTAGTGCTGGGATTACAGGCCTGCGCCACCACGCCTGGCTGGCTATTGTTTCTTGATCCATTCTACCAACCTGCTGCTATTGTTTGGTGAACTGAGACCATTCACATTGATGGTTGTAGCTCAAGGATATTGAGTTATCCTTGACATATTATTTTCTTATTGTTGTTTCCCTTTCTGTCCCTTCTGTTTAATTGCTTTCTTTGCCCAGTGGATTCATTCTATTGGCATTCTTAGGATTGTTGTCTTTTTCTACAATATCTGTCAGTATTTTTTTGAGTGCTGGTTTGGTGGCCATGAATTTGTTTAGGTGTTCTTTATCATGGAAGTATCTTATTTTGAAAGATAATTTTGTAGGGTACATCAGTCTGAGTTGGTGATTGTTTTCTTTTAGGTCTTGAAATCCTCCACTCCAGGCTCTCCTTCACATAAGGGTTTGTATTGAGAAATGTGCTGTGATTCTGATGGGTTTTTCTTTATATACTTTTAATGGTATAGAATATTACCTTTAATATTCTGTTCTTGAGGACTGACCAAATAGCTCAGCAGATCAAAGTGCCTGCAAGCAGGTGCAGGAACCAGGGGTTCTATCCCCTGGCCTACCATACCAGAGCTACCCTTGGGGCAGGCTGAGACTTTGATGGAGACTGCATGTAGTGGCACACACCTTTAATCCCAGCTCTTAGGAGGCTGTAAAGGGGGGGATCACTAGAAGTCCAATCTAGTAGTGAGAGCCTGAACACCCTGTAGACCCTTCCCTAAAAAAAAAAAGAACTCTGTTTTTGGTTGAATTTCTGAAATCTTTGCTATAATATGCCTTGGTGTTGTTTTTTTCTGATCATGACTGTTTGGAATTTAATGTGCTTCACTTATGTGTATCTCATTTTGTTTTTCTATACTTGGGATTTTTTTTTTTTTTTTGCTGTTCTGTGAGCAGGTATCTTTTTGTGCTATCTTCTGATTTTTATTGATTCCAGTTAATCTTATATTAGCCATTGCATCATTTAGTAGCTGTTGGATTGATTTTTCATTTCCTTTTTTTTCTGGGCTGTTTTTCAGATGTTTGTCATTTGTTTTTCAGATGTTTGTCATTTGTTGATTGCCAACCACAACCCCTGTCTTCTAGAGCTGATATTATATCTTCACATTGGTTGGTTCTGCTGAGTATGCTTCAGTAGAATTTTAATTGTCTAGATTTCTATTTGAATTTATTTTATGGAATTGAGTTATTACAACTATGTCGGACATTCATAGTTTCCATGTCTTTCTTAAGATCTTTTTTTTTATTAGTATCTATTCTAGATTTACTAGTCATTTCTTACAGTATGATTATCATTGCTTTAATTATTGTTTTATTTTTGTTAAGAGATTTATTGATCAATTTTATTACTTTTTGCTGAGCCATTTCATAAAATTTAGCTGAGACCTTTTTTATTATTTTTACCTCAAAGCCCTTTTGATTTTCTTGGGTGAGTTACCTGGTTCCCATGTTTTTTCATTTTCTATTTGTTTATTTTCTGTGTTCATGTTTGTACATTGTTTACGGTAGGTAGTTTTATTATGACTAGTGTGGAGACTTCTTTTGGAAAAGACTACTTTTCAGAGATGCTTTGTAGGTATAGCTGGCTTTTGAGTCTGTGCCAAGATCCTACCTTTTCAGTGTATTAGGGATGAAGAGTTGCAGCTTGTTCAGCCTAGCATCCAGTTCTTTGATACTGGAGGATAGTGTTATTTATGACTTTCTGGTGATCTAGATATTGACATACAAGGAAAATCAATTGATCACAGCAACTTTGTCACTTTGGTTAATGTAGAATAATCAGTAATAACATCAGCTTTAAGCACAGACTAGAAAGTAATAAACTGTGATAAAAATTAATTTGTCACTTTTAATCATAGAACAAGATTTATGGTTATATAAGATTTAGCACAAATCAGAGAATTATGTAATAAGTATCCATTTAGTAGAGTGATTTTACCCTAAGGGGAGAAAATTTAAAGCAGATCAGAGGAAAAAATAGAGAAAAGAAATGAGAGGGATTAAAAACAAAGTTGAAGAACAAAGATTACCCAACTCTCAAGAAACTGGGCATGAAGGTTGTGTCCAATGTAGTACATGACTGTAATGTTGCTGGTGGACCAAAGAGGCAGTCAGAGCCCAGATCTATGCTGGGTAATCCTATGAAACTGGTATAGAATTAGGTCAGGGTGCTGATTCTGGCACTTTCAGATCTACAGACAAGTAGGCTGCTCTTGGCCTCTGGGTTAGGGCCTGAGTTGTTCAGCCTATGGTACTCTGGATGTCTCTGACTGGACCTGTGTGACCCTGGATGTCTCCTGCAGTTTTTTTTTTCGCTAACTCACTGTGGAATTTCAGCACTGAGAACCCTGAGTGAAGCTCTTAGTCCTGGGTTTAGTTGTCACCTCCCTAATATGGTATCCAACTATAGTCACTCACCAGCTGTTGTTGCACACAGAATCCACTGCTGTTTCCACTACTGACTTCCTTCCTGAAGGGCTCTAGAATTAACCCATCCTCACTGCATTTTTCATGCAAGGAACTAGAAACAAGTGGGGGCTAGTGCACATTTCACTCTTCCTTTTTCTGTGTGGAGGTCTATCTCTTCACTTTTTCAATGGGCCCCAGTTTTCTCTTTAGATCCTCCTGCGTCCCAAGGATCCAATGTACTCTTCTTCCCCAAACTGTTATCTTACATTGTCTGGATTCCAAACTTACTGGTCTGCTCTTCAGGAAGTTTACCTGGTTTCTAATCTTTTGTTTTGTTTTTGAGATAAGTAAGGTCTTGCTATGTAGTTCAGGCTACTTTGAACTCTGTTGCTGAGTGTGGCCTTGAACTCATAGCAATCCTCCCTTGCCTTGGCCTCCAAAATGCTTGGATTTCAGGTGTATGACACAGCTGGCTGGCTGGCTTCTAATCTTTTCTAGCCACATGTATTAACTTTTTACACTGTTTGGGCTTCCAGTTCTTCCTCTTCATGCAGCCACCAATAACCCTTTCCTATTCTATAACCTGTGTATTATTGCATAAAATATTATGTATGACTTAAGTATAATAGCTATTAGTAATTAAGATTGGAATAAAGAGAACCAGTGATTGCCTGCCTGGCTTATTGGCTGTGAGTGACCCTTGAGCTATTAACCAGATAAAGCTGATAAGATTGATGTAGTTCATAAATTCTATATTTAGTAAATTCTGATATTGTGGAAAGATATTTCTATGTCTAGTCTATGTTTTGGCATAGCTCACTCATAACAAGCATTTAAACTTTATTTAAGAGAAGCTAGTTTAAAATTTTAAAGATGTTTGCTTTTTATGTTATTTTAAAAGTTGGTTACTAGATAGAGTTCAAAAAGGGCATAAACTGGCAATAGCTATTAGGTTTACAAACAAGGAGGGCCTTCATTTGATGTTTTAGAGAGGTCTTTATAGAGTGGTTAAAATGAAAAATGGCAGATCATTTATTCATTCATTTATTCCTTCATATTAAAAAAAAGGGACAAATGTGGAGAAAAAATTTTGATGGTTGCTTAGGTATCAGGCAATGTCTGAGGAATATGCAGTGTATTTCCTACCCTTGCAAAGTTCATAATCTGATATATTAGAGAAGAAAATTATTTAAAATCTAATGTGTCAAAGGAGAGTGGTATAGCATACAGTATGAAAAATGAGGTGAGGTACACACAATTCAGTGCTGGAGTCAGAAGGGATTAAAAGATACACTATTCAGCTAATTCTTTTAAAGTTTGGTGATCATACATTATTTATTCCGCATTCATTTCTTAAGTATCTATTCAGCAGATACTGCTATAGGCACTTGGGAGGTAATCCTGGCTATTGTGGAGTTTATAGTATTATAGAGGGAAACAAAAAATATGTAGTACATGCAAAATTTACTTGAGATGAAATAGTCATCTCTGGATTCACTAAGGGCAGTCCCAGAGTACTTTGGAAGTATTGATCGATTAACCCAGAAATATTCATAGATTCTGAAAGAAAATTACCTGAAGTGGTCTGGTAATTTCAGAGTTAAATTGCCTCCCCCCTTTTGACAGGGTCTCCATGTGCAGTTCAGACTGGTCTTGAGCTCTCTTTGTAGCCCAGGCTGGTCTCTTAACTCGCAAAGATCCTCCTGCCTCAGCCTGGGATTATAGGCATCCACCACCACGTTCAAGTCAGAGTAAACCTTGAAGAACCTAACCTCTTTTCTTCTTATCCTGAACTCACTAAAATTTGGGTTTAAATATTTTTTTTCCTGACATTTTCTAAATTTGAATTACTTAGGAAATATATTAAACATTTGGAAATATGGTAAACATCCTTACCATCCTTACCTTTTTTTTTACCTGTAGCACACCAAAGAGATTTTCATCATAGGTAACCAAGTGCTTGTTAGTCTGGGGGTAGATACTACGGAAAGGATGCTGTCAACATGGATGCTTTCAATAACAAGTATAGGCCTGTTGTGATGTCTTTTATTTTTCCTTTTAAAAACAAAACTCTTGTAATTGCCTTCTTTAATCATTTGGAGTTTTGAATACAAGGCCTGGAATTGTGTAAAAGAGTGCCACATCAACCTGGTGGTGTGCTGGAGTTGCAGCTGTTGTAGTAGCTTGCATTTTTAGGAATAATTTTAAATAATTAGATATCCAGAGGTAGGGGTCCTCTTTCCAGCATGGTTGAATTACTCCTAAAAGCAGTCTGGATTCTGTAACCCATAGGGCAGAATTGGTCACATAAAAAGAGGTCAGATATTCATAATGTTGAAGTAATTCTCTTGGGCACTTAATTGACTGTCTTCTGCTTACCTTATCTAGGAGATGCACCGGAGGTTTGAGAATGCCCCAGATTCTGCCAAAACAAAGGCTCTGCAAACTGTTATTGAGATGAAAGTAAGTGAGAATCTAATAGAGAACTCTTCACTTTTGAGTTACTTTTCATTTTTAGATCATCTTGCATTTTTATAAAATGGTTGGTAATAATATTTCACTTATGGAGACTTTGAGGAAATTGTAGATCACAATGCAAATCAGACCAAAAAGAGCTGTTTTGAATATTGTTATATTAGCTATGCTTAAACTTTTTAATCTCAGGACCCCATAACTTTCTTAAAGTGACAGGCTCTTTTCCTTCATTTTAAGAAGATACTGTCCAAATAACCATATATTTCCAATTGTTCTTTTAAGTAAAATTGTATTCCATGAAAAGTACCCAGTTCTGTTTACAACTAAAGGTAGCATACAATACTATTGCTAAGGACATCCATGGTACCTCAGTGTATAGCCAAAGTGCTTCATGTTGCTTACCATTTTTGTCACCCAGAAGTGTGTACTTGAGATTTATTTCATTATTTTTTAAAAGTTAAAATGATGGGGCCAGGGAGATGGCTCAGTGGAATAAGTGCTTCCCTGGAAAGTGCAAGGGCTGAGTTCATTCCCCGGTTCCACAAAAAAAAAAGTTAGTGTTGATTTTAACATGCCTACATTAAGGGTAGAAAGGTGAAACAATACAATGCAATACAATGTAATATACAGAACATATCAAAGGTGCAGCCTTTCTAAAATCATACTGTAGAAAAGATAAGTGACACAATGGAGAACAGGCCTGGTTTAATCTAGAAACTTTCATTCATTTTTTTAACCCTATGTGATTACAGTAATCTCCAAAGATTTCATAATCATTTATTTTTTTCTCTATTTCCAGTTTGCTAAAATAGATGCACTTATGATAAAGTAATTTTCAGAGCATACAAAAGTTGAGCATAATAATAAGATTAAATCTAGCAATCCAGAGTAATGAGAGGTGAAAGATACTGAATAAATAAATGCCTTTGTCAGACTGACTACCTGGAGTCTTTACTGTAAAGCAGCAGCTCAGTGCACCAATTCAGGGGAACTTGTTTTTTTGTGAAACTGGGGATTGAACTCAGGACTTTGAGCTTGCCAGACAAGGGCTTATTCTCCTGAGCTATCTCCCCAGCCCTGGGAACTTAAAATTGTGCCTTGTTCCTCTTTTCCTTAAGAACAATTTATGCAGTTAAGAGGTCTTTATAGATAATTTGTATCAATCTAAATTAAACATTCTACAATAGTGTGAGTATAAGGCATGGTACTTCTTTTGGGCAAAACCCTTTATTTGGTTATTTTGAGATAGGGTCTCACTGTGTAGTTGGACACAACCCCAAGGCAGTTTTCCTGCTTTAGTCTCCCAAGTGCTGAGATTACATACATGTGCCACCAGGCCCCACAATGTAGTGATTTTAGTACCAGTGTTACTCATTCTTTGAAATAAAGTATTTTAATTGAATTGAGATTAGACTTTTTTTTTTTTTTTTTTTTTTTTTGCGGTACTGGGGATTGAACTCAAGTCCTTGTGCTTGCTGGACAAGCACTTGTTCTACTGAGCTATCTCCTGGCCCTAAGGTTAGGCATTTTTAATTATTACATGCATCATGACTAGTGTATCAGAATAAGCTAGTGACAGGCTCAATTCCTTCATTTTAAGCAAATACCACCCAAATTATTATTTAAAAAGTAATACTTAAAAAATATTATTAAATAATACTTTTTACTGCTGTATTAAGAATATTCTTTTTATACTATTTATATCTAATACCCAAAGAAAATTTACTACTAAATTCTTACAGTAGTTTGTGTGCTTATTAATTGAGCCCATAGTTATAATTATGGATCAGCATGATTTATAGTGTCTGTTCTTTTACTAATCAGGAACACAACAAGTACAGAATAAACAGTGCAACCACTCAACAATCACGATAGCTTTTCAGAGTTAGCTGTCACAAGCTCAGATACAAATCTTATATCAGCCAAGTTGGATCCAATTCTTCATCAAAATGTACTGGTGGAGGTTGTCAGATTCTTTCTAGTCTAGAGCTCAGTCCAATGGCCAGTAGATAAGATAGCAGCAAAGATGGAAGAAAATCTTCAGTTGTGCTTGCTTTGGCAGCACATACTTGAAAAACCTTCAAAAATTCTACTGAGAAGATGCCCCCGTTCTTCAGAACACTTGTGTTTCTTATGCTGAAGTAGCCATGTGCTTTGGATGTTTAAAAAGGAACTACTTTGGGGGTATTTTTCTTCAAGATGCTTTCAGTTTCTTTCCTTCTCTCAGTATAATCCTCCTTGAACTGAGAGCCTTTCTTTTCCCCAGTGCTATGTGTATCTGTTTCAGAAGCTCTGTTAATACCTATGGTATCTATAAGCAGGGGTGGGTGGGTTGTCACAGTGAGAACTCTTGGAGCTATTCCATCCAGATTCATGCTGGGTATCTAGCAGTATTTTTCCATGTGACCATTATAAACAGAAACTGAGGCTGCAACACTGTTCCTCTTTCCATTATTACTGAAATGTCGTTCTACCTGGAAGCCTTGCATGTTCTCTTCCTGCAGTCCAGGGACCCTACTCTGTGACACTGCAGCTGAGGCCGCTCACTGTGGGCATCTGCACCAAGCCGTGACAGTGCCTTGGTGATGGTCACTCAACAGTAGACCTGCTGCTCTATGCTGAGATAGATTTGTGTATTTATTTATGTATTTATGTATGTACATACCTATGTATTTATGTATGTACATACATATGTATGTATATATGTGTGTATTTATTTATTTATTGTATTTAGGACAGGGTCTTCAGGGACTCACTATGTAGTGATTCTCTTGTTTTCAGTTCCCTAAGTACTGGGATTACAGGTGTGCACCTCCATACCCAGTCTCAAATTGCCTCTCAGCACACCCTGGGGGCAGGGCTGGCATGCCACACTAGGGCACACCACACAAGGGCATACCAGGGGTGAACCCTGGCCGCTGTGCTCTACCTAAGTAGGTGCTTTAGTCCACTGAACTATCTGGCCAACCCTATGCCAAGAAGTAATACTTTTTACTGCTGTATTAAGAATATTCTTTGAGCTTTTTTTCCTTACTGTGAATCCTTGACAATGAAGAATATCATATCTTGTAGTATGAATGTATGGCATTGGCTTGCTTTGTGCTAAGGCATTAATGGTTCTGCTTTTAACACTATTGCTTTTATATCTTTAGAGCAAATGTCAAAACAGTGGAAAAGTGAAATGATACCACAATATTACTGTGGAAATAGTTTTGACACTGAAGACTTTGTCAAAGAATGTAAAGGATCTTCAGGGCCTTAGGGAATATATTTTAAAAAGCTCAACTTTAAGTTAGTGAATAGGTAAAAATCTTTAATTGATATGATAAGTAAGAACTTGGTTTTAGAGCTAAACTACTTAGGTTGAAAATCTACACTTAATTGGTTGTGTGAGATGGAACAAGTTACCTAATATCTCTGTTCTTCAATTTCTCTATTAAAGAAATATTTAGAATTCTATCCACTGAGTTGTTTTGAGGTTTAAATTAGTTAAAACCTATAAAACACTCTGAACAGCCTCTCACATGTAGTAAATATTTAATCCATGTGAGCTGCTGCTGCTGATTCATTCATTCATTCATTCATTTATTTTTGGTGGAACTGGGGATTGAAGTCAGGTCTTTATGTTTGCCAGGCAAGTGCTTATTCTGCTGAGCCATCTCCCCTGACCCCCTGCTGCTGATGCTGTAGGCCTGCCACTGAGGTCTGCCTGCTCAGATGTATTTGCTTGTCCTCAAAAACCACAGGAAACAGTGCAAATGTAAAAAGCTGACTCCAGCAGGAGGTGGAGAGACCTTGTTTTGCCTCAGATCACTATCCCTCTGTGTTCAGGTGTATGAGGGTCTTTTATAGAATGAAGAAAAGGGGGGAGAGAATAGAATGACACAATAAACAACTGTAGTTTTCTTTAGATTTTTTTTTTTGAGACAGGGTCTCATGATGTAGTTCAGGCTGACCCTGAACTCACTTTGTAGCCCAGGCTGGTCTTGAATTTTCAGTGATCTGCCTGCATCAGCCTCCCCAATGATGGGATTATCAGCATGTGCTACCATGCCTGGCTAAGTTTTGGTTTTTTTTATTCACTTCTGACTCTGTCTCAGTACTCTTCTCTCATTGCTGGGGCAAATACCCAACACCCAAAAATATTTAGCTCACACTTACTGAAGTTTTCAGTCCATACTCTGCTAACTCCAAGATAGACTGGCACATGGCAGAGAGTAAACTTTCATGGTGGTGGCAAAGAGCAGAGAGCCAAATAGAGGAGTAGCAGCAATAATGGCAATAGAAAGCAAGTCTGTCTGTCTCTCTTATGTTACATGTAGGCTATCTGCCCCAGGCTGGGTGAAGTACTCACACCTATAATCCCAGCAGTACTCAGACTCAATCCCAGCCTTGGATCATGAATTAATTATAAACTATAAACTATAGAACTGTGCCTCAATGACTGCATGAGGCTTTGGAGGACAACTACACACAAACCATAGCAGACTCTTTTAGGCTTCTTTTTTTCCTGAAAACTGGACTGTGATATCCTGGGGCTAGCATCTGCATGCACTGTCCCTTCGTCTAGGTTGAGGATAGAATGGATGGTGGTGTTTGTCCCCTGGTGGAAGTTGTTTGGTAAAGTAGTTTGTCTCTAAAAGAAAAAAAATTATAACAGCTTTTTAAAGATCCCTGGTTCGGTGTGGTGGTGCATACCTATAATTTTAGCACTCAGGAGGCTGAGGCAGGAGGATCATAGCAAGTTTGAGACCAGCCTGGGCAACAGAATGAGCCCAAGGCCTGTTTGAGCTGCATAGTGAGGCTCCCGTCTCAAAAAGACAAAAAATATATATATATTTTTGCCCTATTAGTACAAATTGCACTATGGTTTATATCGTGGGCCTTCTTTTTATGTTTTTTTTTTTTGATACAGTAATAGTTACTAATATCGAAATAATTTTATGTTAAGTATTCCTGAAGTATAATTATGAAAATTATATTCTTAAATTGGATAATTTCCTCTTTAAGTTTACTCATATTGGGACTGGTAAGATAGCTCATTGTACTAAAGCACCTGCTTAGGCAAGCTTAGGCAAGTGCAGGGACTGAGGTCATCAGCACCACATGCCATATGAGCCCTGCTCCCAGGGTGGGCTGGGCTGGCCTGAGTCTGGGCATAGTGGCCCATGCCTGTAATCCCAGCCCTGGGGAGGCTGAAAGAAGGAGGATTGCCACAAGTCTGAGCTGTGTAGTGAGACCCTGCAACAATCAAATATATTTGAGGGACCAGGGAGATAGCTCAGTAGAGTAAGTGCTTGCCTGGCAAGTGTAAAGGACTGAGTTCAACTCCTGGTTCTGCAAAAGAAAAGGAAAAAAAAAAAAAAATATATATATATATTTAAAAAAATATATATATTTAAAAATTGTTCATATTATGTATATCTTTTTTCTCAAAGGGGAGAAGATTTACCAAACTCATTCCAAATTATTAAGTTCTGTGTTCTTTAGTTAGATAATTAGCAGCCTTTGAATATGTCTTATAAGGTACCACCCCATTTTTAGGACATTTAAAATGGTTTAATCTCACAGTTTTATTTTGATTTTTTTTTTTTTAGGGAAGGGTCTACAGGGTGTTCAGGGTCTCACTACTAGATCAAACTTGTAGTAATCTGCCTGTTTACAGCCTCCCAAGAGCTGGAATTATAGGCGTGAACTACCATGCCCAGTCTCCATTGCTGTCTCAACTTGCCCTGGGGGCAGGGCCAGTATGGCAGGCCTGGGGATCAAACCCCCACCCCCTGTGCCTGCTTGCAGGCACTTTAATCTGCTGAGCTATTTGGCTGGTCCTCACAGTTTTATTAACATTTGTAAAAGGTTTATTTCTGTGTGTTATTCCCGATCCTTGTTGATACCTAAGAACACCTGATTTGGGCTGGGAGATAGTTCAATGGTCTAAGTGCCTGCCTGGCAAGTGCAAGGACCCAAGTTCCATCCTCAGTACTGCATGCTGTGTTGGTCCAGTGCTGTGTCTGCCTCAAAACTGGATGTGGTGGTGCACACCTATAATTCCAGCACTGGGGGGCTGGGACAAGAGGATCACTATGACTCTGAGCTATGTAGCGGGAGCTTGTATAAAATCAAGTCATTCGACTAGTCAATCAATCAGATTGTTCCTATGTTCATAGAATTGTTTCTTTACTCTTTTGAAAAAATGGACAAGTGTAATCTTTAATTGGCAGTAAAACTATTTTAAGTTGTGTTAAGTTTGTCAGACAACAAGAGATTCTGGTGGGTGAAAGAAGTCAAGTGAAAGTTATTTTTTTAAATGCATTTAGTACAGGGGACACAGGATCTACAGGGTCTCATGACATAGATCTGACTCATAGTGATCCACCTGTTTTCAGCCTCCCAAGCACTGGGATTACAGGCATGCACCACCACACCCAGTCTCAATCACCCTGTCAGTGTGCCCCAGGGGCAGGACTAGCACTATGCCAGGGATCGAACCCTAGCCTCTGTGCTCTACCTTAGCAAGTGCTTTAGTTCACTGAGCTATCAGGCCAGCCCCAACTTGAGAAGGTTTCTTTCTTTCTTTTTTGCTGGCTTAGGCTGCCTTAAAGGCAGGTCTAGTGCTGCATATGGAGCTGGGGATTGAACTGTGGTCCCCTGTACCTGACTGAATTTGCCCAAGCAGGTGCTTTAAACAACTGAACTAACCGGCAAGCTCCCCAAGTGAATGTTGATACTGAAGTCACAGCTGAAATAGCTGAGTTGCTATTGAGCACATAGTGTGGGCAAGTCATGAAGATCCAGAATAGTTTTTGGGGAAGTGGGAAGAAAGATGATCAGAGATGATAAAGAACAATAATATTCAAGGGGTTATAATTTTCTTCTCCCTGTTTCTCTCTCTCTCTCTTTTTTTTTTTTGCCTTATGCCTTCCATCATTTTTTCTGCCTTTCTCTTTCTCCCTTTTCTCTTTCTCTCTTTAGCAATGAAAGAACAGTGAAAAATTACCTTGTTGCTCTAGGGTTACAGCATTTCTGTAAATGAATAATTGAGCTACATATGAATTATGGGTGATGATAACTGAGTGATTGGTATAATCAGTTCTGGAATGTATGCAGGATATGGAAGGAAGATTCAGATGGACTGACAGTTTCAGAAAAATTGAAAAATTAGGGAAATAGAATTCTCTGTAAGGTTGAAGAACTGAAATAAATAGAATGATGGCATGTTTGGCTTGGGAAGAGAGTCCTTGTTGGTGAAAAGGCCCAGAGCACAGTCTTGTAAACTGAAGAGCTGAAACAGACTGGAAGGTGAAGTCACTGGAAGTGAGAATCTTGAGGATTCTGACACTAGTGATGGTAACAGTAGCTCCTGCAGGGAAGATTGTGAAAGAGTACCCAACTTCATAAGATGATAGGAGTGTTGTGAAGTCCCTAGATGTCAGCTTGAGAGTGAAAAAGGGTTTATGTGATCTTTACTTGGAGGGCAGCAGCGCTAGAGAACCAAGAGAACACCAACCTTATCCCTAGTCCTTTTGTGGTATGGGTGTTACTAGAGAAGGTTTAGCAAAATTACATACAAAACCAGCTTTTTCTTGGGGAAGGGGGACATCTTTTGAATTTTTTATCTTGGAGAATTTAAACATTTACCAGCCTGATTACTTAAATACAGGATACCTCAAAAATTGCATATTTTGCCCTTACTTTTTGTAAGATAATATAATAGGAAATATAAAAATCAACAATTTTATCAAATTTACTCAGTAATCTTTCTGTGTATGAAATATGATAAAACATTCAGTGCACAATGCAGTATTATAATCCGGACAATAGTACTTAATCTCTTTCTAAATTGTTTTTGCATTATTGTCTTTCTTTGAACAACATAGTTCACATTGTCATATTGGCCTTTCCTGGCTTTCTGTGGGTAATAAAATTTCAGTAAAATGTTTACCCACTAAACATGATGGTGAAGACATAATGGACATCCTGGTTGGTGTTTTGCTATTCTGTATTTTTCAATAATTTGGTCTGTTAGACCTAATCTAAACTATAAATTATAACCTAATGAACGTCCTTGTTTTGTATAAGTACCAAATGATTTGTGTCTGCACTACCCACAGACCACTATTGAAATGGTTTTAGTTTTGTTTCTTTCAGTTCTGTCATCTCTGTACTACAAACTGTTGATAATAAGATGTCTTTTTTTTTGTCTCTTTTCTTCATAACACAGACATGTTCTCTCTATACTAACATTTCTCCCTTTTTCAATGTTTTCTTTTCCAGATCTTGTAGCGCTTCCTTCCTATTCAATGTTGGTGTCCCAAACATGTTCATTTTATGTTGTAAAAGAATACCACTGAATTCTGGAGAAGTATAAAAGCTATATCTAGTATATATACAATAAGTTTTTATAGATTGTAGTACAAAACTATAGGTTGTTTATCACAAGTGAACACAAATTGTAAAAGAAAACAACCAGAACTTACTATTAGGTTTTACTGGAAACAAGCATCAAAGGTATATACAGCAATCTAGATAAAAAATATGCAAAAGCAAACACAAAGTCCTGAGTTCATTGCCTGGTACCAATAAAACAAATCAACATATGAGTTATCTTGTGTAAACAAGAATCGACTGGTTGACATCTGCCTGAGCAGTGTCTAGGATGGTCAGTATGTAAGCAGATGCGCTGCTGCTGCCCAAGTATGCTGTTGCACTGCCTGAGTAGCAAAGTGCCAACCAGAATGTCTGTTTTTGTCATCTTCACCAGCATCTTTAATGGGCAGACATCTTATTGAAATTATGTCAGCATAATTTCAACAGAAAAACAGGAAAGGCCAATATGACAAAGTAAAGTGTATTTTTTTCCACTGAGCCATCTCCCCAGCCCCAGAGTAAAGTGTATTGCTCAAAGAAAGACAGTAATGCAAAGAGAATTCAGAAAGTGGTTAGCAATGAATAGAAAAATTCAGTAGACCCAGTGGAATTGGTTTGTCACTGATATGGGTAGAGGGTGAGGAATTAGAGAAAAGTCAGGAAAAAAACTTGGTGTGCAACTGAATTTAAATGAGTAAATCAAGTCCTGGTTTACATATCTCTATATTAGTTCAGTGCATTTCATTTTGAACAGAGTGTAAGTTTTAATTTGAATAAATGTATAAAAGATTTTTTTTTTGGTGTTTTTAAAAATAATGATATTGTGTGTATATGTTAATTCCTGCTTTTTTGTGCTCCTTTTTTATATAGGATCTTGCTATATTGGCTAGGTAAGGCTTAAACTTGTGATATTCCTATCTCAGCCTAAGTGCTGGGATTACAGGTATGTGCCATCATATCCAACAAAAGGGAACTTCTATATAGTTACTATGCCTTGTAGGAATGAGAAAACTATTTGAAACAGTTATTATCAAATCTATTCTTGGTAGCAGTTGAGTAGCCTTCTCAACTCAACAATTAAAAGCATCAGGCCTTGATTTTGCTTATTTCAGAACATAGTGTGGTGGATTCTGTTCCTGGGTAGTTACTGCTTACCTCAAGGTTTTCAGCGCTACTCTATTGGGGAGACACTTTTCTGGTACATGATTGGCAGTAATTAAAATGCTGGTTTGATCAAAAGCTGCTGCTTTCTCGGTGGAGGTGAGGAGAAAATGAATAGTTTTTGGCAAGGGGCTTGGAGAGGCTTTATGTAGTTGTGATGTGCAGAGCTGTAGTTCTTATCTGGGGACTGTGTTTTGTTTAGAACCTCATTTGTCCTGGAAATGTACTTCCCCACTTTAGCTTCTCCCCTTTCATTACTGTTAGCTAAGGGAAGGAGAGAGCCTGAATTTTATTTTTTTTAGTCACATGCACTAAAATGCCTTGTATTTTAGTCAATGGAATATTATAGAAATTGTTATACATGAATATAGTTGTTTTGTATACCCTGATATGTAAAGAATAATTATAATAATCTTGAAAGTGAATTTCAGATTGTGAAATTTAAGTAGTTTTTTAAGGGTTGGGAAATGGTATGAGACTGATTTTTAAATGAGTAAATCAAAATCCTGCTTTACATATTTCTGTATTCAATACATGTAATTTTGAACAGAGTACAAGTTAATTAAATCTGTAAAAAATAACATTTGCTGTGATTAAAAAAAAAAATGGTATTGGAGGTTGAACTTTATTTCTGAGCTATACTCCACCCCCTTCTTTTTAAATTTTGAGATGGGATCTGAGTCACGAAGTTACCCAGGCAGGACTTAGACTCTCAGATGTCTTTTTTCTAAGCCTTCTAGGATCCTAGAGTTTACAGGTGTATACTACCATGCCTTAGTTATTGCTCCTATTTTTAAAGGTATCATGGTGAATGAAACAGGAGTACATCCTCTCTTCTCCCCTCCCCAGATCCAAAAATAGCTAGTTATCACTCTCTTATGACAGATTCTTAAACTGTTTGTGTTCTAGGTATTATGTGAGCAAGTAAAATCAACCAAGAAATCTTTGAGGTAAAGTGGAAATAGAAATAAATCCCAAAATTGCTGTTCCTTTTTTTTCTTTCAAAATTGCTTCTTACAGGATTGTTTCTCAGAAACTTCATATAAAATGAAGCTATACTTGATTTGTACTCTTTAGTACAAATCTCTCTGTTGCCTAGAAGAATAAGCATATAAACTATGGATATAAAACTCTTCAGTCAGTATAGCTTTCCTATAATTGCTAATGTCTGAAATAATCTAGGGATAAATCAGTGTTACAAACAAATGTAAGAACTTGAATTCAGAAGAATATACTACTGAAATATTTGTAGCAAAGATGTTGATTTACAAGAAATATGTGTGTATATATATATGTGTGTGTGTGTGTGTGTGTATCTATATATCTCTCTCTATATATCTATGTATTGATTGATTGATTGATTGACAGGGATTTTGCTGTGTTAGCCAGGCTGGTCTCAAGTCCTGGACTCAGTTATTCTTCTGCTTCAGTTTTTAGATTACTAGTACAGCAGGAATGCATCACCATGATTTTTTTTTTTTTAAATATATTTGGTACAGGGTGTTCAGGTCTACTTATGTAGATCAGACTTGTACTGATCCTCGAGTTTTCAGTCTCCCAAGACCTGATATTACAGGAGCACACCACCATGCCCAGTCTCAATCTCAGTCTCTGCCTGCTCTGGGTGGGGCTGGCATGGTAGGCTGGGTATCAAATGCTAGCTGCTGTGCTTTGTCTAAACAGGTGCTTTAGTCCACTGAGCTATCTGGCCAGCCCTGTTTGTGATTTTTTTTTCAACGTTGTGAAATATTTCAAATGTATAGAAAAATGTAGAGAATGTGATTTCCAATATTATAAAAGTAACTTCATTTCATTATTCGCTTTGTTTGCTATAAATGTGTAAATATTGTATAAAGTTCTTTACACAGATGCGCTTTTCCTTTCCTTTGAGGTTGAAATATGTCTTCTAGGGTTCATAAATGAAATGTTAGAATTAGAGAATGCTTATTATTATTATAACTTTTTTATTAGAAATTTGTTGGCCATAAAGTATAGTGAAATTTTTTAACCATTATTCTATTGCTTGTACTTCTTATGTTAATTGCTCTTTGACTGAAAGGGTACAGAATTGGAGAGACAGGAAAAATTGTATTGTAGATATGAGAGTGCTTCTCCCTTGTTAGGTGGCTTAAAGAATACATTTTAGGAGCAAGGAACCATATACTAGGCCACAGTTTTATGTATATTTATGTGTATTTATTTTAACATTTTTTAAGAGCCTGGTATTCAGCTTCTTTGCATTTCTGTGACTGCTTTAACATTTAACTCTTTCATGTCCTTAGGATTCAAAAATTTCCTCTATGGAACGTGGGCTCCGAGACCTGGAAGAGGAAATTCAGATGCTGAAATCAAATGGTGCTTTGAGTACAGAGGAACGGGAGGAAGAAATGAAGCAAATGGAGGTGTATCGGAGCCATTCTAAATTTATGAAAAATAAGGTAATGATGTGTGATATACTGTAGTTTTTAGGAAAGATTTTAAAAAGTTCATACTATTTTATCTCTTTAAGAATGATAAAGGTCTGCCTCACTGCTTTATCAGACTTCAGGGCTTTTCAAAAAAAAAAAAAAAAAGAAGAAATTAAAGTCAGAATTAAAGCCAGAGCTACTGATACTATAGTTACTGCAAATTTTTAATTAAAAGAAAATCACTTATTTGAGAGTAAATATATATGATTATACTTTAGCTTTTTGTATCTATTAGTATTTTTAAAGTGATAAAATAGAATATCTTGTTTTATGGTTTCTCCCTATGTAAGATTCCAGTTTGAATACTTCTGAAGTATTTTAAAAGTAAAACCCCAAGAGGCTGAATTCAATTTTTGTTTGAAAATAGGTTTAATGAAATTATGTTTGCTCTTTAAATACACTTGCAAAAGAAAAATTCTCTTATCAGGTCTATTGCTTCCCATGTATGCTTCAGTTGAATGTATAGTAAGATACCCACTACTGAGATCTATTGGTTATATTTCAAAATCAGTCACAGTAATTCTTCCTTAAATCAAAAGTCACGTATCTTGATTATGTAAAGTATTGAGGCAAATTGGAGGATTTAGTTTATTATAGTTATCACTCTATCCATTTTATAATGGCTTAATTAAAAATCATAATTGTACTGATAAAAGTTTATACAAAATTATTTAACTGTGTTCTCCAAAAGTATATTTCAGCTGCATTCTTCAGTTTATCAGAGTTGAAAACTGAAACATTCCCTGTTGTGTAAGGGAATGATGCAGTTGTGACTTCCTCTCCCATTTCTGATTGCTTATTATAGTAGCCATACCTGACATATGAATCTAATAATTTAATAACTTGTTATTGCTGATTTATGCTAGTATCATATTAAGTTTAGAAGTATAAAATTCATATATCTAGCTTTTTGTTAGCTTGGATTCCAAATTTGTGAACAGAATATACAGCAGTCTTATTTCTGCTTGCATTCTAGTTCATTAAAAAAGCCTATAGAAATAGAAAAACCATCTGCAATGTCCCTTTGAAAACAGAATCAGGGTCCCGTGTGTGGTGGCTAAGACAAGAAGTATTGTGCCAAGTTCATGGCCAGCATGGATCCTGAACATAGTGAGATCAAGTATAGCCTGAATTACGAAGGGAGACCCTATCTCAAAAAAGAAAGGATAGGGGAACAGATTTGACTGTGTTATATAGGTTAATTGTTAATTTGCAGTGGTGGCCTTCTCGGTCAAAAGCAGATAAAAAGAACTAAATTGACCTGAGTGAAAAAAGAATAACAATGTCGTGACAGGTAGAGCAACTGAAGGAGGAACTAAGTTCGAAAGAGGCTCAAGGGGAGGAGCTGAAAAAGAGAGCAGCTGGTCTTCAGGCTGAGGTCTTTGCCGTAAGATTTACCTCTCTGTGTGCTGTGGTCCCATGGTGGGACCCTGCTAGCTCTGGCTTCTGGGTGGCTTACACTATTCTATGGTTGGCAGCTTTGCCCATTACTAGCACTAACCAGCCTGTACTGCTCTTTAACCAATTCCTCCTGTTCACCAGTTTGTCCCACATGTCACCTCTGTGTGCACTGAGCTCTCGTGTTCTGGAAGCCCTAAACTTGGCTCTTTATTGTTGCCGTTGCCACTCTATGGATGTTATTTCAAAGCTTGTTTTTTTTTTTTAATCCCATTTTTAATAGAAATAGATATTTGTTGATTTATATGAATGTTGGTTGCCTTTTCTTAGACACAGAAATATGCAGATGCTTTAGGCCCATCACCCAGTTTATTTGAATTTAAAATTTTTAAGTGCTTTGCCTCCTTATGTAGATGATATCTTTTAAGTTCTAGTGGGTGATTTATTAACAAAAATGTTGTTTTCTTATGGCAGATTTGTAGAAAATGATGGCGTTTATTTAGAAATCATCCTTTGTGGCATAAGCATTTTTTAACCTGCTGAGACTTACATCCCAATTTTATAGAGGAAACCAAGGTACCAGAATAGTGCCTAGGAAAACATAGGAGTAAGAGGTAGAGTTTGAAAAGCAGAAAAGTGTGATTCCAGAATGGGACCAATACACTTTTTACTGTCTGCCTATGTATGTACTTGCCTATGGACATACTTGCTAAGGTGTGTACATTCAGGAAAAACTGCTGCTAGAAATAATTTTTGCTTAAAACTTGAATATGGAGTTAAAAAATAAAAACTTGAGCTAACTTGATATGTTTTGGGGGCTATTGTATAATAGATATTAAAAAGTAAAATATTTTGTTTGAAAGGGTTTAATTGGCTTCTGGTGCTGCCATGTAATGTCTAGAAATGTTGATTTATAACTTTTTTTTTTCATAGCTGCTATTATTCATTTCTTTGTTGTGTCAAACAATAGGGTAAAGTCATTTCATATATTACTCTATTGAATCCCTAAACAATGCAGTGGCCCTGGCATAATTTCTCTGTGTTAGCAGCTGGGAACAGAAATTTAAGAGAGGGAAAGTAATTGCTCAGGGACACATAGCCTGCTCAGCCCAACTTGTGAATGACTGCAAAACCTTGTCCTCCTGACCTATGTATTATATTTACTTTGCAGTTGTAATATTTTCTCTCTTCCTCAATCTTTTAGGAAAAATTTGTGCTTCCAAATTTGGCTCTTTTTGAACATTTTTTTTCATCTTATGTGCTTGGTACAGGGTCTCACTATGCAGCTCGGACTTGTAGTGATCTTCCTGTTTTCAGCCTCCCCAGTGCTGGAATTACAGGCATGTAATCTGTCTGTCATGCCACCATGCCTGGACTTTGTTGCACATCTTGGGGGCTGGTGCGGCATATAAATTTGTCTCTTTAAAAGAATTAATTAGGCTCTTATTTGAAATATTTTTTTCCTTTTCTCA
Source organism: Ctenomys sociabilis (assembly GCA_004027165.1). NCBI lineage: Eukaryota > Metazoa > Chordata > Mammalia > Rodentia > Ctenomyidae > Ctenomys > Ctenomys sociabilis. The sequence goes on from PVKA01005048.1 coordinate 52,482, forward strand.
GTCTTTAAAGTCAATATAGTTATATGTGAAACATAACAAGGCAGACATGGAGAAAATTCAGATTTTGTATTTATTTTAGATTGTATTATTGGAAGTAGATGGAAATGTTAATGATATTTAAACCTTAGTTGTTTACCAAAGAAGTTGTAACACTTTGGACATTTTTCCTTAATATTTATTCACATAGCAAATGAATTGTTAGGGATTAATACTTGGTTACATGTTGGTAAGAGAATGTCATAAATATCTTCAAATACTTTACATACAGTGAAAATTCAGAAACCTTATTGGATGTATTATTATAAAAACAAATTTTATGTATGAGTAAATGCTTGTCATTTTGTTGAAACAAGATCAAGTTGGAAGTTTATTTTTTAGTTGTTCTCCTTAAAAGTCTAATTTTAAAGTAAAATTTATTTTCCCTTGGGAAATACTGAGATATATTTGAAGTTTTAAAAATAAAAGGCTATTTCATTGGTGATTCTAAAATTGTTCAATTTATTGTCAAATTTGTACCTTGAATTATCTGTTAGTGCCTCGCTGGATGGCACACATAATTTAAAAACAGATATGAGCTGAGCAGAGTGACATATGCCTATAAACCCCAACACTCAGGAAGATGAGGCAGGAGGATCACAGAGAGTTCAAGGCCAGCCTTGGGTACATAGTGAGACCCCATCTCAAAATAAAAAAAAAAAAAAAAAAAGTAAATCTAGTATCTATTTTTTTGGTTTAATTTAGGATAAAAACTATTTTAAAAATTCCTAGAAACAATAGGAATGTTAAGATGTTTGAGGAAAATATTTTTTTATGTTAAGATATCTATTGGAAGGGTGAATGGCATCAATTGATTGATTTATAGATTATCCATTTAGGGTACTTAAGGTTCTTACAGAATGAGATTGTACACATTTTCTTTATTTAAAAGGTCATATAGTTTTATCCATTCAGTTGTTATGACTTGTTATAGATGATAGACTATTATAGATTGAATTTTTTTTTTTTTTAATTCTGTGTAGCTGGGGAGATAGTTCAGCAGCATAAGCATCTCCTGAGAAGTGCAAGGTTGTGAGTTCAATCCTTGGTACTCAAAAATAAAAATAAAAGTAAAATGAAGTCTTAGATGTACAACTTATCAAAATTATAGGATTTTTAGAAAATCACAAGACTGGTACTGAAAGTAACTTTTAAAAATTAAAATATTATGAAACCTTTGTTTGAGAAGGAAACCAAACTTAATGTCTTAATGTAAAAACAAGAAGGTGCCCCTGCCCTCCTCACCTCCAGAGTCTCACTCTGTGATTCAGGCTGCTTTTATTGTGTAGCCCAAGCTGACCTTGAACTCATAGTGATCCTCAGTCTCCCAAGTGCTACGATTACAGGTGTATGCCACCACACCTGGCACGACACTAGATTACAAATATTAGAGGTGATTGTTTCTCTTATCCTTATGATGTTTTCTTTCCAGATTGGCCAAGTGAAACAGGAGCTGTCCAGAAAGGACACAGAGCTACTGGCTTTGCAAACAAAGTTGGAAACGCTCACAAACCAGTTCTCAGACAGTAAGCAACATATTGAAGTACTGAAGGAATCCTTGACTGCTAAGGAACAGAGGGCTGCTATCCTACAAACTGAGGTAAAATGCCAAGGAATTACACTACACAGATCACTTGCAGCCATCTTTGTGCCTCAGCCTCCCAGGTGGAGTTCTGGGGTTACAGACCTTTAGAAGCTTTGTCATGCATATTGTTTTGCATAATAATGAACTTGGTTACCCTGAATTTGGATTGCACATAGTATCCTTTAGTTGTTGATACTGTGAATAATTTATGAGGAGAAACTGTGAAATGTATAGAATTTATAAGTGTTCTAAATTTAGTTTTCAGCTGTGGATCAGTAGACAAATAATGTTTAAGCCTAAGGGTAATGTTTTTAGGAATCCTACAGAATTATCTAGGCTCTTGATCCTAATTACATGTAGGAATATACAATCCCAGACAATTTTTTTTCCTTTTCTTTCTGCCCCTGCCCCTGCTTCATCTGTCTCTCAGAATGATTAAGGTCTAACTGATAAGCTTTTAATTTCTAGTATTCCATATGTTCTGTATAAAAATAGGCACATCAATAGAAGTCCATTATCTTTTCTTTAGCGTCCAGTATAAAATGTTCTGTGTTTTGTATAAAGGGTATACAAACAATTTTCTAGTAACTAGTTCTTTACATTCTTTGCATCACAGACCTCTTACAAGTCTACCCTCTGTTGTTTGAAGCCTAATCACACATTTTCTCCTCCTTAGATAGCCATTCTTTATTAAGATTGTTTTCTCTTACTCTGCCAACCTGTCCAAACCAGCTTCAATGCTGTGTTATTTCTTCATTGCATGTTGCAAGATGCTGGTTCAGTCACAGTGTCCTTGGACAGCATACTAAACATCTGTCACCTAATATGACAGCAGGTCATCAGGGGTAATTCCTAAAGAACACACTTTAAC
>PVKA01005048.1:55073-93995 GCA_004027165.1 Ctenomys sociabilis
GGGGGGCTGATGTGGACTGTGATGCTGGGAATTGAACCCTAGTCCCTGTGCTTGCTTAGAGGTACTTGGTCCACTGAGCATAATAATGTTTTGCATAATAATGAACTTGGTTACCTTGTAGTTATAATACCGTGCATATCACTGGCCCTATTAGGGTGTATTAGTTATTATGACAATTAACTTTCTCATTGATTTTATTATATTAGAAAGTACTTCTTAAAGTAACCACTGAATTTCTTTTGTACAAAGGTAATTTAACTGGCTTTCTTTACAACTGCTACTTATGCAGGGCAATAGCAGGTGCTTTTGCAATAGCAAATTTTATCATCATATAAAAGGTAAAAGGCAAAGAAGACTTTTGCATTTAACAAAACCTTCATAGGAGTAGCTTCCTAAGTAAATAATTATATGGACAAATATCAGTGTACCCTTTGTAGTTGTTTCGAGGCAAGGTTTTTAGGCTGGTCTTGAATTCACTTTGTAGCCCAGGGTGACCATGAAACCAGAGACCTTCCTTTGTTAGCCTCTGGAGTATAGGGATTAGAGGCATGTACCACTATGTCTGGCCTGTGTACAAAATTTCTGAAACTTTATAATGGTGAAAATTAGAAATAACCTAGCCAATGATATGGGAATAATTAAATGAACTAAGTTGCATCCATTAAATGGAATGTTACATAGCCACTAAAATGATAATTTCATAAAAAATTTAATCTCATAGAAAATCTAGAGCTGGCCAAATAGCTCAGCAGGTTAAAATACCTGCAAGCAGGCTCAGGGGCTAGGGGTTCGATCCCAGGCCTGCCGTACCAGCCCCGCTCCCAGGGCACACTGAGATAGCAGTTGAGACGGTGTGTGGCGTGTGCCTGTGATCCCAGCTCTTGCAGGCTATAAATAGGCGGATCACTAGGACTGTGATCTAGTAGTGAGACCCTGAACACCCTTAGATCCTTCCCTAAAATAAAAAAAATACAAAAAAACCCCCCCAAAAGCAGAAAATCTAACAATTATGGAATGAAAAATACCTAGCTAAAAATTGTGCTTTAATCTCATGTAAAAAATACATAATATACATAAGTTATAGATGAAAGGAGCTGTTAAAGTTGGCTACTTCTAGGTTGTGATATTTTTCCTTGTTCACACATTTCTGAAACTTTCAAGTTTTCTATAGTGTTTTTTAGTTTTAAAAGTAGAAAGAATTTATTGAGACAAAAAAAGCTTCGGTCTGAGAGAGACAGAAGGGGGACCTGAAAGTGGGTTCCCCACCAACTTTACTTCTCAATGGTGTTGAGTAAATCCATAAGGTAAAGTGAGATAGAACTATAGTCAGCCAGTGAGATTACAGTACAGCCACTTAGGTAATAATAATCCAATGGTAAATCACAGGGTGGGTATGAGATGGACCAAAACTATGGTCAACAATAAGGATATAACAAGTATAGTTGCTAGGGTAATGTTGACTAAATGGGGATCAAATGGGGAAACAAGTCACATAGGGAGTGCAGGTGGGCAGATAAGGACTTTCCTGGAATGGGTGGGTTAAGGAGGTTTTTTCCTCCACCTCACGATGATCAGTGCCTACTTAGAACAATCACTGCTGTTTATCCCTAGGTTCTTTTTCTTGAAGTTGGCCTTCTGTGAAGGTACCTCCAGCCACAATTGTCTTTTGCATTGACCTCCTCAGGGCTCAAACTTTGTCTGTCTGCATTATTTTTACTTAACTTATCTGCTGTAATAGTACACCCTCTGCAGAAGTACCCCTAGCTGCTATGAGGGGGCAAGGGTTGAAGACTGATCTGGCTGCTTCTAGCTTAAAGTATGTATTATTTTATAACTCAGAAAAACATAGGCTGTAGAAGCACCTCTGAACTTGGGTATGGTGGCACATGCCTATAATCCCAGCACTCAGGAGGCTGACGTAGGAGGACTGTTAGGAATTCGAGACCAGCCTGGGCTACAAAGTGAGCTCAAGGCCAGGCTGAGCTACACAGTGAAACCCTGTCTCAAAAAAACAATAAATAAATAAATAAGTAAATAAACCTTTGATGCAATGATAATGTACTTAGATATTTTAACTATGAAGGAAAAGTATTACTGTGCTTCATTTTGTATGACTTTGGGATACACATTCTTTTGGTGAGAAACAGTTTTTGTTTTATACTTATTATAACATTTTAATAAAAACAAAACATTGCAGATATAGCGTTGTTTCTTTCAGAGCCTAAACAGATACTAGTTTTTAAGACTAGGTTCTTCTGTTTCCTGGAAGTTTTAAAATTCGTATCTTTTTATCTTCTTATGTAAAGCATACTGCATACATATATTACCTGCATACTTTTGAAAAAAATCTCATTTATAGTTTTCATACATGAGGAAAACAATTGAAGATTATAGTATTTCCTTACATTATCTATCACAAACTTGCTAGTAGGCATAAATGTTTATTAAATGAAATGTATCTTTAATAAAAAAGGGAAGCCTGTATGTAAATGAAATTGTGGATTAAATTAGTTAGAATTTATTTATTTTTTTGGTACAAGGAATTGAACTCAGTGATGCTTGCTAAGCAGGTACTGTGCTGCTGAGCTATATCCCCAGCCCTGGTCCTAGTCAAAATTTATTCTTTTTTTTTTTTTTTGAGACAGGGTCTCACTTTGAAGCCCAGGCTGGTCTTGAACTTGCAAAGATCCTCCTGACCCAGCCTTGTGAATGCTGGGATTACAGATATGTGCCACCATGTCCCATTTCAAAATTTATTTTGACTTGTACCAAACCACACAAATCTGTTTTTTTGGTAGTGGAGATTGAACTCAGGACATTGTGCCTGCCAAACAGGTGCTTATGACACTGAGCTATCACCCTAGCCTCACACAAAATCTTTTAAAGTCTGATTACTGTAGTTTGTTTATTTATTTGTTTGTTTGTTTTTTCACGGAACTGGGGATTGAACTCAGGCCTTTGTGCTTGCCAGGGAAGCGCTACTGAGCCATCTCCCCAGCCCTAATTACTGTAGTTTAAATAGACATTTCTGAGTCTATTCCTGAATTCCACTGTAAGGACTCTACTTTGTTTTTTTTTTTTTCAAAAGGAAGGGAGATCAGGTTGAGGGTTATCGCATAAACTAATTTTCTGTATATATCAAGTCTTATGTGGTCTAGGAACAAATACTGCCATTGGTTACTGTTTTAGTACATAGATGTCTTTCCTTTCTTGCTACTCACCTTGTCCTACAAACTGGGTGGGGAAGGCTGTTCATTTCTCTATAGAAGACAGCTGACTTCTCATCTTAGTTTCCTTTCTAAACCACTAAGTGGTCATTGCTATGAACTGTGGTGAAGATGGTTTGGTGAGGGAGGAAGCTGAGCGAGCAGTCAGAACTTTCCTTGGGACCATTGGTGTTCTCGCTGAGCTGGCAGCAGAGGATCTATTGAAAGTGGTACTCATCTCCTTGTCTTGGTAGGAGTAGATGATGGGGTTCATGGCAGAGTTGAACTCAGTGAGGAAGAAAAATTTCTCATGATACAGAGCATTGCACCATGGACAACACACATCCAGCAGTAATAAGACTAATCCTGGAGTTCAAAAGACACCAAGCACAAGGACCATAGTCTTCAGAAGACTCATCATGGTATCCCAGTTCTGCCAAGGTCCAGAACTATACTGAGACATTCTCATAGTCCTCTGGAGAACATACCCAAAAAGTCACCAAGTCGCAAATAGCCCAGAAGACTAAGGGTTACAGTAGAGGGGTTCCATGTTGGAACAATTCTCAATATCACAGATACAATTCTAGCCCACACTAGGTATAGCACCCATGACAGTATACATCATCCAGATGACCAGAATGACTACCACCAGCCACTGGTTGCTCATCCATGTGTGGATTTGTATGTAGCAAGTTATAATAAACCTCTCAATTGCAATACCCAGTAAGTTGGCCATAGAAGCTGTCAGTCTGGTGTCAATCAGGCCCTGACCAAGGAGCAATGTGCTAACAGTCAGTCTCCAGGTATTGGGTCCTGTGTTGAATTTTGGGTAGAAGTAAGCTAACACAAGAAAAAAGTTTTCCAGGTTAATCATTAAGTAATAAATAGGAAAGCAGAAGTGATGGTTGACATAGATAGCTACCTTGACCAAAAGGTTGGTCAACATGATGAAAGTAAAGAGAGTGATTTCAAGTCCTAATCATACAAGGGGAGGGAAATTCCCAGTGAGTTTGTGTTCTTTAAAACCAAGGAATAAGTTTTAGGAACAAAGGAAGTTAAAAGCTGAATATATTTATTAGGAGAAAGAAAGTTCCTGTCCAAGAGAAGGACAGAAGAGAACCTCAGTGGGTTGCCAAGGAATCTTCCTTTTCTAGGGATTTTTATAGAGTAAAACCATGAGGTGAGGTAGTTCTGAGGTGGAAAACATGGGAACTTGCACATGAGGCGAGATAAAAGTATGGTCAACCAATAAGATTACAAGTACAATTACTTAGGTAAAATTGATTAAATTGGGATCAAATGGGGAAGTAAGTCATGCAGCAAGCAGACATAAATAGGAAATGAGCTGCTCCTGTTAGGGGACTCTTTCTGGCTTTTGCAAGGTTATTGATACATATTTAGAATATCATTCCCAGATGCCCATCCCTAAGAAGGTATGTGGCTGCATTTGTTTACTCTTTTGTCTTGAGGTCTGGCCTACTGCTGGAGGTAACTGTCTCTCCCATAGTTGGAAGGTATCTTGTCTCCCATATTGTCTCTTTAAGGGCCTAGCCCTGTCTGATTGCCTATTTCTGTCTTAAGCTGCCTACAAACTATCACCAACTTGCTGTGTTCCATTTTGTAGCAAGATACTTTCAACTTAAGCTGTGAAAAGGCTGTGGCCTCATATAATGTGTGTGTGTATTTATTTTTAGTTTTGTTTTATTTATTTATTTTTGAGACAGGGTCTCACTGTGCAGTTCAGGCTGGCCTTGAACTCACTTTGTAGCATCGGCTGACCTGGAACTCACAGAAGTCTTCTTGCCTCAGCCTCCTGAGTGCTGGGATTATAGCTGTGTGCAGTCATACCTGGATAATGGGTTTGTAGAAGCACTGTGGTTCATTTTTGGCTGTCAGTTGGGTTATGAAAAGACAGAGGTTTCAGTAGACTCAGTAGCCCAGATAGCTCCAGTTGTGGGCAGGGATCAGACACAAGAGTCAGTTCTCATGGCTGCTTATCTGATTGTAGTCATGCTAGGACAAGCTGGACCTATGTGGTGCCCTCAGTATCCTGGCATTCTGTGCTTCACTCCCCCATTTAGTTCCCTAGACAAATTTTCATCTGTTGTATTTTTAGTGATATGGACAAGGAATTGAGGATTTTTTTTTTTTTTTTTTTTTTTTTTTTTTTTTTTTTTTTTTTTTTTTTTTTTATTTGTTGTCTGTCTTGGTTACTTTTCTCTCATTTCTGGGACAAAATACCCAACACCCAAAGTTAAGGAAAGGAAAAGTTTATTTAGCTCACAGTTAGTGAAAGTTTCTGTCCATGCTCCACTGGCTCCAAGGCAGACTGGCATGTGGAAGAAGGCAGTTCATGGCAGCAAAAAAGCAAAGGGAGGAGATGCAGCTACAGCTTTTAGCAAGCCTTTCTCCCTTCCTTGCATACTTACTGGGAAGACTGGAGCTCCTCTGAGGAAGTGGCACCAACCATCCTTCCTCTAATCCTTTCTTTATATATCCTTTAAGTGTAGGATTGCCCTCCACACCATAGGGCAGACCCTCCTTGCCTTAAGGAGGGGCCTCCACATCCAAGGAGGGGGTGTAGAATTGTACAATGTTCATGCCTTCCTCTTGCACAGGATGAGGATGTTTACAATGTAAAAATACTGGCTCTCTGCTGAGTCACTTAATTAAACTTCTAAACTTCTCAAGTTGATACAGTGTGTCAACCACTTAACATAAAGATCCTTAACAAATTTCAGTGAAATACATAATTTAAATAAGAGTAGGTAAATAGTTCTTTATAGAGAAAAGATGAGGCCTGTGATGTAGATTAGTCTTGAGTAGAATGTATAAGGAGGAAAAAGAATAACATTGTCCTGTACTTCCAAGGTCTTCAAGTGTAAAGAGGAGTAAATAAAGATGTAGGGAATGAAGGAAAACTATTTCCTGTCATAAACTGTTATCTGTCCACTTTCAGAATTGTTGTAAACTGAAATTTGGATAATACATTGGTTATTTTAAAATTTTTAATCATTTTATTATGATATCAGGTCAGCTCTATCTCACAGATATTTTGGTTATGGAGTTACAAGATGCAATAATGGTTTATGACTGACTATTGAGCTTGGACTTAAATTCTACATATTTTTTTTGGCGGAACTGGGGATTGAACTCAGAGTCTTATGCTTGCCAGGGAAGTGCTTATTCCACTGAGCCATCTCTCTGGCCCCATAAATACTACATTTACTTCATGAAGATAATAGATAATAGCACTTAAGTCATAAGTTAGTTTTTAGCATTAAAATGGTTATACATGTACAGTGGCTGGTACATAGCATGAACTTTGAATATTTGTCTTTGTCATCATCATTATTCTAAAATTAGTTTGTGTATGTAGGCTAAAATAATTTTAAGAGAGTGTAGTTTTTTCATTGACATACTTTTTTTGAGAATAGCTGCTCTTTTATTTTTTCATTAGGTTATTTTATTCAAGGAATTATAAATATAAAACTGGTAAATATTACCTGGAAAAGGAACTTGTGCTTGCAGAACTACAAAGGGGTCAGTAGAGGGTGCCAGTGTCTTAGAGGTGCGCCTCACATCTCAGTTTGCTATAGTGACAGCTTTGGATGGAGGTAGCAGGTGTGAGAACTGGAAAACCAGGCAGTTGGTAAATGATAATGCAAGCATTTAAAAGCTTGTTACAGTTTACTAAATGCCATTTTCCCCTGGGCAATCCATCCCAATCTTTGTACCCAACTCAAATAATGTTCTTAGATAGGTCTCACATAGATGGGCTGTGATTGGTTTCTTGTATTATAGAGACTAAAGACTCAATTTGGCATCATTCTTAGATGGTTTTTCTGTTTGTTTTTAGCCATTGTGGGAGTAACTGAGTCTCAGTGATTACCCTAGTAAGTTATTAAAACAGTTGCTTAAATATAGTCATCTTTCCCTAACTAATGAGTATGAAAACTAACTTCCATCTGAGTTTGGACTGATTTTAAGAATGTATAATACTTATTTATTAGCATTTACTGTAAAGCAGTAAATGCCAGTCTCTTGGGCAGATATTATCTTTTTTAAAAAATTATTTTTTATTTTTGGCAGAACTGGTGATTGAACTCGGGCCCTTGTACTTGCCAGGCAAGTGCTTATTCTACTGAGCTATCTCCTCGGCCCAGATTTTATCTTTTGGACCCTTTGACATGTCTCCCTTCTCTTTTCTATTGATTTTCTTCCCTTTCTATTCTGCAGTGGAACTCTGATCTTGATCTATTCTGGCTATATTTCTCTTAAGAGTGAATCTTAATTGAAATTCTAAATTCTTTTCATCTTGTATTGTATATGTTCTGAGAATCTTTGTTTAAGGATTCCTGTGTTGCTGGTTTTATTGATGATGATCATTTTCCCAGTTTGATCAACATTTTGATCCATCCCCAAAGGTATCTGGTATAGTAGCATCTACTGCTATGAAGGCATCTGAGGAAACTGCTTGAATTGGTTATTGTCATTAATAGATTTCAGAAGCTCCAATTCTATCACCATTGTCTGTCTCTTGGGTTCTTTTGCAGTGTATTTATGAGAAATTCATTTAGATCTATTCCAGTGGAGTCCACATATAGTCTTCGTTAGAGTCTCTGGACAGCATCTTCTTTGGGATCTTGTCTTTGCTTTTTTCCTAGGCTGTTTTTTTTTTTTTCAGAGACATCTTTTTTTTTTTTTTTTACTTTCTTCCTCTCTTTCTTAAAGGTATGCACTACTGATGTGCAGTTGGATTATATCCTTGGCTTGTAGTGGCCGATCAACAAATGGAGAAGATTCCTTGCATACTTCCAAACTGTGAACCAACTTCAGTTTTGAATTAAACTTGGCTTTTTTTTTCTGGTATCACTATGGTTGGATTTCTGCCTCTGTCTCTTAATACACCCTGGTACTTCTATCTTCTCAATTTCTTCTTCACTTAAAGTTTTAAGATAAACTTTGTTTTTGTTTACAGAGTCTTTTGCCAGTTTTTTCTTCCTTGATCATTCATTATTTCAACAGTTCTGTTAAGCATGGTTACTATTAGACATGTTCTTCAGAAGAATAGAGCAGCTTCTCTGGACTCCTGTTCTCTGGCTGAGGGGTATAGCCTCATCCGTACAGATGAAGTATTAACTGTATTTATGAAGTATAATTTGAAGAGATACTTTGGAAAGGATCCTGGATAGTCTGTAGCAGTTCACGTCATGCAGACTGCAGTACAAAAGTGTCTTTGCAATGCTCCCCTTGGCAGTGGTTCCTGGAGGAGTGATAGGGAGAGGGAAAGAGGCTTTGGAAGGAGGAGAGAAAGTGTGTATTGGGGTGCAACCTGGAAAGGGAACTAAGGGGAAGGGGGAAAATCAAAAGAGAAAGTCTTAACAGTAGTAGCCTTCTAATAGGAATTGCACCATTTTACTGATGGGCATGCTAAAGCATAGAGAGATTGAGTTTACACTGACTTGTTACTACCTGGCATGCAGATATTGATCATTTAAAGTTCCACACATGTTCTTAATAATGCTGTAGTTCCTCCCTGTGAGGAATCTGAGTTATAGATTGGCTAATTAAGGTATGTTATTTAAGTCTGGGACTCTTGTTTGATTGGGAGGTTTGAGATCAGCCAAAACAGAACATGGAGAAGGAAAGGAAACACTTCATATCGATTTAGATGGGGAAAAGATGTAGCCTCAAATTTAGGATACTAGATTTACATAGCTTCAGAGGAGATAAGCATTTTGTTTGACAAGATTGTGAGAGAAGAGAAAGATTTACTGATTGATCCTTTCATTCAGTCAACAGTTATTTATGAATACTTGGTAAGGACTATAGCAGTGAATAAAATACAAAGACTGATGATTTTTTTTTTTTTTTTAATGGTACTGGGGATTGAACTCAGGACCTTGTGCTTACCAGGCAAGTGTTTATTCTACTGAGCTATCTCCTCGGCCCTTGATGATGTTTGGAGTAAAAGCAAACTGAGTACTCTGAACAGAATAGGGTTTGGAATTTTGTCAAGTGACTACATTTTTGTTTTAAATGTTCTAGATCCTTGCCCTATCAGGACACTGAACTATAAAATTAAAAATGATTCACACCTTGTACAACAAAAAGCCACTACGAAAACAATGTGCAATGTATAAATTATTGAATCTGCCCTACTAATTTGATTTAAAACTGTCTCATTGCTACTTGTTCTTCAATTAAAAAAAAAAGATTCAGATTCCCAATTTTTGCTGTGCATACATATAATGCCAATTATGGAAGCTGAGTCAGGAGAGTTGCTGCAAGTTTGAGGCCAGCCTTGGCTACATAGTGGGTTCTCAAGGTCAGCCTAAACTACATAGTGAGACTCTTTCTCAAAAAAAAAAAAAAAAAAAAAATTACATGTCTTTTATTATAGTTAAAACAGTTAAGCCAGGTATGGTGGCACATGCTTGTTGTTTGTAATCTACCTTAAACTTGTATCACTGGTAAGAAAAGGTAAGAGTAATTAGATCCTTAGGAACATTGGGTAGAACATGGGGTAATAGAACAAGGCTTTAAATCAGTTGATTAAAATAGTATATGGAGTGACTAGTAAGCTCTCTCCAGAGCACTCCAGAATGGATGATCAGGTAGAACTGGTTGGATTTTTGTTTCTGTACAGAGCAGAATGAAACTGATGCAGTATAGCAGAAATACCGGTGGCTACTGTAATATAGTATCTTTGAATTTTTTTCTTTTTTTGGCAGTACCAGGGATTGAACTCAGGACCTTGCACTTGCCAGGCAAGTGCTGTTTCTACTGAGCTATCTCCCCAGTCTTGGCTTTGCCACTGCTTATGCTATAAGTTTTATTTTATTTTAGGATTGTTTTCCTTAGTTGTGTGAGGAATGCTATTAGTATTTTGAATAGGATTGCATTAAACCTATGTAACACATTTGGAAGTACGCCCATTTTCACTGCATTGGTTTTACCTATTCAGAGATCAGGAGATAGCTTTCCATTTTCTGGTATCTTCTTTGATCTCCTTTTTTTCAGAATGTATAGTTTTCATGTGAAGGTCTTTTACAGCCTTTGGTAGATTGATTCTTAAGTATTTCGTTTTTGTTGATGCTATTGTAAAAGGTGTGATTTCCCTAATTTTTCTCTCAATGAGTTTATTACTTCTGTACAGGAATGCTAGTGGTTTTTGATGTTGACTTTGTGTCCTGCTATGCTACTGAATTTTGTTATTGAATGTAGTAGTCTTTTTGAGACAGGGTCTCACTGTGCAGTTCAGGCTGACCTTAAGCTCACTTTGTAGCTCAGACTGGTCTTGAACTCACAACAATCCTCCTGCCTCAGCCTCCCCTGTGCTGGGATTACAGGCCTGCGCCACCACGCCCAGCTTAAAAATAGTTCCTTAATAGCCTTGAAGCAGAAGTGATGATTACAAAGAGCCAAAAAACTAGGTCATCCCAGAATAATTTTATATTTTAGTTAGCAGTATGGGAGAAAAAGTAAATATAATTCTTCTACAAGGCATGGTCAGCACTATTTAAGGTGGAAAAATACTAGCTGGATAAAAATTTGGTTTACAATAAGTTTCTTGTATACTGTACTACCTCTAACAGTGACTCTTTCTTGTATAATATCTTTGTTAATGAACTAAATGGGAAAAAAGTGAGGATGGTGGGTAATCTGTATTTTAGATGAGAAATTCAGCATCTTAAAAGGTATGTAGAACACAGAGTAAGTGGCCAGATCTACAGGATAAATTTAATAGGGTAAATGTAAAAATATTTTAATCAGATTTTATATGTATGTATGTATATACATATGTACATGCATATTTATTTATTTATTTATTTATTTATTTATTTATTTATTTATTTATTGTACCAGGAATCAAACACAGTCTTTATTACATCAGCATCATGGTCCAGGGCAGTTCATTCAGCATTCTTTGTAGATAGTAACATGTGGATAGGAAGTTAGACAGTGGTTTTAGGCAAATCAGTTATTTGCGCCTTGATATTCTCACTTTTAGTGTGTGTGTGTGTTGTGTGGTGTTTGGGATAAGACCCAGGACCTTGCTTAATTTTGAGCAGGCACCCTACCACAGAGCTTTAACAACAGTTCCTAAAAAATAGGAGTTTAAATTAGTTGATGGTACTTGCTAAAAATTTCAATGAAATGCTGCAAAATATAGGAAAAATGAATGAATGAATAAACACCACTGGGCTTTAACAAAGGAACGAAGAATACTGAAACATACATTTGGAGAGTTAAAAGCAGAGAATGTCACATTAAGAGAATTATAGGAAACAGGTAACTTTTTCATGTAGTTATTACTGCTGTGCATTTTGATAAAACTATTTAGTAATGTTGAACAAAGCAAGGTTAAGAAAAAATTTTTTTTTTGGTAGAACCAGGGATTGAACTCAAACCTTTCTGCTTGCCAGGCAAGCACTTACTCCACTGAGCCATCTCCCCAGCCCCCGATAATTTTTTTTTTTAATCAGAAGCAGTAGTCAAGAATAGCAGGGTAGATATTTTTCTATTCACTTCCATAGGTGGCAAAACCACCTATGGAAAAATCCTTCTACTTGTATTGATGTTGGCATAATTTACTTGCCACGAATCTTGTTGCTTGGCAAACTAGGTGGACGCTGTTCCCCCTCTTTAGTTGATGTGAATAAATAAGGTCTTATTCCAGCTGCCAGGAGTGGTTTTGGGTGATCACTGTGTCTCTTGCTAGTCTTTGAAGGATTTTCCTGAATGTGTTTTTTGTGGTTTGCAAAATATGGACCTCATCCAAAATTATGTACAAGTTTAGTTCACTCCAAACCAGAAAATCAGTGTAGAATTTAGAGCAATTAATGTAGTGGTAGCACAAGTGGTTTTTGTGGTTGTTTTTATCTCCTATCTCCAAACCAGCATACTTAAGTTCCGCATTGCACACAAAAAAAGCAGACCAAGAAAAAGTATAAGCAGGTGATTTGAATTAAACATGTAGTAAAGAAAAGGTAATTTAATAATTAGAGCATGGCCTGAGTTAATTTGTGTGCCTAATATTTATGATATGAAACATTTTTTATATCAGTGCCACATTTCCACCCACCTTAACACCAAAGAATTATAAGAATTCTTGTTTTTTACCTGGTTCAGCCACCAATTCCTGTGAGTCTCATACTTGACATAAAGTAGTATGCAGGTATTTCTGACTGGTTAGCACTGGCATATCTCCAGGTCATTTAATTGAGTCAGAGATCTAATGTAAGAGTGCAGTTTAGATATATGAGTACACTTGATAAGAAAGAAGCATTGTGAGGTCTCACAAGTATTGCTATGTGAGATATTGGTACCCCTGGAACATTTAGAACTGATGAGGGATGTTTTCCTGCTGCATTATGATCGCAGACCTACTGATAGACCATAGAATCTTGGTGGATAGAATGCTTTTAATTTTTCTGAAATTGATACTTTGAAGAGAAGAACTGAAACATTTCTATCAGGTTTAGATGTCTGGCCTTTTGCTTTTATGGTAGAACATTAATAGGGGACATTGGGTAAATTGTGTGTGTGTGTGTGTGTGTGTGTGTGTTTTCAAGCTGAGTTCTGTATTTTTACGTATTACTATTGGTTGGCCATTTTTGAGTAGGAATATATAAAAAATATATAAGGATTAGAAATTCGATACAAATGAATGCATGTATAATTTACTTTTAAGATTCCAGACTTGACTTTTCTAAGACTTTGATCTCTTTAACTGTGTGAAGGATCATTGGATTCATAAGCACGCTCTTTACTCACCATGACTGATGCCCTGTAAAGGATTCAGTTAATAGGAGCCAAATCTGATAGTCTCAAATAGAATTAGTAGTGATGCAGGATGGCTTGAGCTATCTCTCAGGGTCAAGTGGTGAGGGTCATTGGTTTCTTTTGGCATCTCTAGTAGCTTGGTTGTTGAATTTCATATTCCATAAAGTTGTTTGATTCTGTGATGGCATCATTTTCTCCAATATTAGTTTTCAATTTGTTCAAACATTTCTTTGTGTTGTGGAATGTTTCTAATTTTTAACATGTAGATAAAAACACAAGGAAACTTAGACTTTTGCTGTCTTTACCCTTCAGAAAGGACCATCCGATAACTCAGTGCCATTCATGTAATTAATCTTAGTTTTGCATTGGATTTTAATACTTGTCTTCAGGTCCCTAAATCCAGGCAGCAAAACTAGAAATTTTTAATGGAACATCTTTTAGATTTGCTAGACTTGACTTCTTCTAATTCTGTTGGTCACTAAAACACTCATTTAACACAGGTACATCCTTAAGGAAATACTAAATAGGCTGATAACTTGATGTGTCATTATCCCTTAGTTTATGTTTCACATGGAAGAACTCACTTGAGATCTTTGATCTCTTTCACTGTCATTTTTTAGTTTTTAGTGTACAGATCCTATAGGTATTTTGTTAGATTAATAACTAAGTAATTTTTGGGGAGTGACTGCAATTAGTTATAAGTTTTGAAAATCAGAGTTCAAGATAGGGCCATGTTTAAATTTGGTCTATTTATAAAATAATCACAATTTTGAAACAAATGTAAATATGCTTCTACTTATCTTGGTGTTATTAAGCAGAATATTAGGAATGTGAATTTAAACATGAAGGCTCTTTTACAAGAGAGGAACTTTTATAGCCTAATTACTCCTTAAAGGACTTCTTAATACTATTACAATGACAGTGCCTGAATGTTTGCTTGTAATAGCAGCTATTCTGGAAACTGAGGCAGGAGAATTGCAAGTTTGAGGCCAGCCCAGGCAATTTAGTGAGGCCCTATCTTAAAAATAAAAGCAAAAGAAGATGAGATTGTCCTAGGTTCAATGCCCAGTACTACAAAAACAAAACAAAGTAGTCAAATTTTATTGATATAAAATAAATTGCACATTTAAAGCAGACAGTTTCATAAATTTGATGTTTGTACTGTGAAACTAACACCATAGTCAAGGTGGTAAACAGTTGTTACTTTCTTGTATCTCTTTGTAATTGTCCCTTCTCTACCCCTCAACATACATATTTTTAAGCCTGTCAGCACAGATTTTCAGAAATTTTATTTATTCTTTGAAATATTTATTTTTTAGAAATGCAAGGTAGATATGTTCCTCTTACTATATTTTGGGGGAGTTATAGTTTTTCACATAAAACAGTATTTATACTTATATAATGGACTTTTTGGTTGTTGTTGATTATTTGCTTTTTGAGGTAGGGTATTACTATTTAACTCAGGCTGCCTTTGAAATCACTATATAGCCCAGATTGGTCTAAACTCACAGTAATCTTCCTTTCTCAGCCTCATAGTGTGCCACCTACCATGCCCAGCTCTGGACTTACATATTTTAAATTAATAACTATTTAAGAAACTAGTTATAATTTTAAATATAGCAATTTGAAAATTTAAAAAAAAATCTTTTATTTATGTTTGGTACAGGGTCTCGCTGTGCAACTCGGACTTGTAGTGATCCTCCTATGTCAGCTTCCCCAGCGCTAGTATTAAAGGTGTGCACCACCATGCCTGGTTTCAGTGACTGGTATAGCATGCAGTACTAGGGATTGAACCTGGATCCTTGTGCTTGCCAGGCAGGTTCTTAGAACGCTGAGCTATCACCCCAGCCCCTCACATATTTTTTAAAAAAGGTATTTTCATGTGAACAAATACTGTTTGAAGACTGGTAATTTTGAGAGTGCTAAGGAGCTCTGAGACCAAAGAGTTTGAGAGTGGGTACCAGGAGGGAATGTTAGAGCACTGAGATGCTTGAAGATCAGGAAGGAGCAGAGCAATTGCTTAGGGGGGGTTTCAGATTTTACCTTCTGTTCCAACATCAGTTTTTGTTGTCTTGAGATTGGTTCTTTGTTCTGAGGTGTCATTAAAACCTAATCTTTCTTTTTAAATTGAAAAATCATTTATTTATTTATTTTCTTATTTATTAGGTACCAAGTCTTGCTATGCAGCTCAGACTCCCCAGTGTTGGAATTCTAGACCTGCACCACCATGCCGGGTTTCAGTGGCCAACATGGCATGTGCTACCAGGGACTGAACCAGGTCCTTGAGCTTGCCAGGAAGTTGTTTAGACAGCGGAGCTATTCACCAGCCTAAAGCCCAGTCTTCTGGGTCACAGAAATAATTAAAAGAATAAGCAAGACAGTTTTGCTGTAAGATGTAGAGTCACTTCAAGTTTATAAATGTTTTAGACTAGTATGTTTGACTGAGAAGAAGAAGAGGAAGAGGAAGAAGAAGAAGAAGAAGAAGAAGCACTCATTATGTTTCTGTTCCATCACTTCTTCTAATTTATTTATATGTTCTTTTTTATACTACTGTCTTTTCTAGTAGGATGTAACTTCTGCAAAAGACAGGGACTATTTTTGTTATGTTTATATATACAGTGACCTCCCCAGTACAATCTTTCTGAAATAACAAATATGAGTATTACTTTCCCCTACTTAAAGATCTCCAACTTCACTTTGCAAACAGGATAAAATCCAAACACATTTCTGAAATCAAGGCCTTGTAATATTTGGCTTTTTTCTTGCCTTTCTTTGTTTCTTTTAGGATGAGCATTTCTTTTTTTTGGCAGAACTGGAGATTGAACTCAGGTCCTTGAGCGTTAGGATGAGCATTTCTAAATGAAGTTTTATAAGCATATTATGTTGTTTCATCTTTGCATCTTTTAAAAGATTGTCTTGGGGCTGGGGAGATAGCTCAGTGGAATAAGTGCTTCCTGGGCAAGCACAAGGGCCTGAGTTCAATCCCCAGGCTGAAAAAAAAAAAAAAAAATTCTTTCTTCTTTTTAGAATATCTCTGCCTTTCTCCTTGCCTTTTGTCTTTTTTCTAGTGATGTCCTAGTCATCATTAAAATCCAATACGGATTTTACTTTCAGCCATCTTTTCTGAATCTTTTGACATATTGTTCAGAGGAAAGGTCTCTACTCCTGTGTATACTTCTGTTCCTTTTATGTTGGTATCACTTGGTGTATAAGAAAAAATCATAATCTTTGGAGTCATCTTTTTAGTCTTTGAGTTAGTCATTTTATTTTTTTAATATGATGTAGATATTTATTTCCCTTGAATCCCAGTTTTATTTATCCTTAAAATAGGAATAACTCAACCTATATATAAAGCTTTCATAACATATCTACTCTAAAGGAACTACATTACTTTCTTTTCAGTTAATCTTGTGTGGAATTGTTATTTTCTTAGGTGGATGCTCTCCGGTTGCGTTTGGAAGAGAAGGAAACCATGCTGAATAAAAAGACAAAACAAATTCAGGAGATGGCTGAGGAGAAGGGGACACAGGCTGGAGAGATACATGATCTGAAAGACATGCTAGATGTGAAGGAACGGAAAGTTAATGTTCTTCAGAAGAAGGTAAGGTGCTCAGATGTTCCAAGCTCCGCAGCCCATTTCTCATGTGTGCTCATTATTGCCACCAAAATAACATTAAATGCTGACAGAATTCAATTCTGATTCCCACTTATGTTTTCCAAATGAATAATTAGAACTGTTGTTCTAAAAGGTAGATTGATAAAACTGCTCAGTATATCCGGTTTTAAAGTAACCACTGTGTCTTTCGGTAATATATCTTGAACTATTTCTGAAGATTACCTTTTGACCTGATATTCTTTCTGCTTCTTTTGTCTCTTATTGAAACTGCAGTGGATTAGTATATAGCATGTGGATCATCTATGTGCTTAATAAGATGACAATTTTGAATGGAAGAACATGCTACTATAATTAATATATAATGAACATAAATTAAGAAAAAAATTCCTTTTGTATCATAGTTTTGGAAAGAACCTAAAGCAGGAATAAATAAGAAAACAACTAGTAAATGTCCCTATTTTCACTTAATACAAGGATGCCTTTCAGATAGCATTTATAAGAAGTGCTGTTGTTCATTTTGTTGAGGTGATAGATTAGAAATATTTGATACTTTCCCAGCTTATTTAGAGTTTATAATAGCCACAGAATGTGTGATTTTCTTTGATGAACTTCAAATTTACCTTTGATATACAGAAAATCATGTCCTATATTTGCCTATTGGCTTTTTTATTTGCTTTCTGCAAATGATTGTAAAAATTTGATCACTGTCAAAATTGGTTGTATTTTGTCAGTGGATGCTAGTTTATTGTTTTAAATTTTTAACCAAGGAGATAGCTCAGTAGAATAAGCACTTGCCTGGCAAGCACAGGATCCTGAGTTCAATCCCAGTACAGCAAAAAACAAACAAACAAACAAACAAATTTTAGAGCTATTTATTTAGACCACTGAGCTATTTCTCCAGTCCTGTTCCTTTCTTTTTTAAAAAAGTTTTATTTATGTATTTATTATTTTATTTTTTAATGTATTTGGTACATGGTCTTCAGGGTGTTCAGAATCTTACCACAAAATCGAACTCCTAGTGATTCTCCTGTTTTCAGCCTCCCAAGCACTGGGATTACAGGTGCATGCCACCATGTCCAGTCTCAGTTGCGTCACAGTGCACCCTGGGGGCGGGGCCAGTATAGCATGCCTGGGATTGAACCCCGGCTCCTGTGCTCTGCTGAAGCAGGCACTTTAATCCACTGAGCTATGTGGCCGGCCCCCAAAGTGGTTTTTTAATTTTATTTATTTATCTATCTATTTATTTATTTATTTATTTATTTATTTATTTATTTATTTAAGCTATTTTGGAACCTTTATCAAAACCTTTCTGATTTTTATTATTAATGGCATTGTACAGATGCGTTATAATTCATTTAGTAAACTTTCTAGTAGCTGACATGTAGTTTGCTCAGTATTCTGCTTTTACCTAAAATAATGCTGCAATAGGAAAGGCTTTATATATTTATACATATCTGAAATATATTTCTAGGATTAATTCTAAGAACTAAAACTTTTGGGTTAAATTTTGCTTATACTTTTGATGTATTTTTATAATGGCCATTGCACCAATACTTTCTCCTACCATTAGTGTATGAAACCTTATTCTATATTTGTGAGGTGTGTTCCAAGTTTTTGCCAGTCTGGTAGATGAGAAAAATGTGTCAGTTTTGTGATTAGGTTTTAGTTGTAAGTAAGGTTCAACATATTTTAATGTAATTCAGATAAGTTCTGTATCTTTTCTGAGATTACTTGTTCCTGTAAATTTGATACTTTCATTGATTTATAGGAGTTCTGATTAGTTCTGTTAGTCTGTTGAGTTCTAAAAAAATTTTTTTCCCAAAAATTATTTTTATGGTTGGCTTTGGACACATTTGTGTGTGCCTGCATACTGATGTGTGCATTCGTATGTGTGTATGCATTTATTCATGTGTTGAAGCCATTTAGATCTCTAAAATATTTATAAGGTGAATGTAAGGTTTCTGGATATTTGAATATACTTCTAAAGTTCCATTTCAGAATGTCCCTTCTTTTGATATGCCTCTGTTTTAAATTTTGCTCTTTGAAACATTTATTAAAAACATACAGGGAGACTGAGCATGGTGGCACACACCTGTAATCACATCTCTTGGGAGGCTGTAAATAAGTGGATCATTATGAGTCGGTTCTAGTAGTGAGACACTGAACAGCTGTAGGCCTTTCCCTAAAATCCAAAAAACAAAAACAAAAACAAAAAAAAGAACACCATACAGGGCCAGCCAAATAGCTGAGTGGATTAAAGTGCTTGCTTAGGCAAATGCAGGAGCCAGGAGTGCAATCCCCAGGGCTGCCCCTCTGGCCCCACCCCTGGGGCTGCTCAGGGCAGTGATTGAGATTGGGTGTGGTAGCGCTCACCTGTAATCCCAGCACTTCTGAGGCTGTAAACAGGAGTATCACTATAAGTCCAATCTATGCAGTAAGACCCTGTACATCCTATAGACGCTGTCCCAAAATACAAAAAAAAAAAAAAAATTAAAAACTTATTCCTTACTAGTTACTTTTTACTCCCAATAATGTCTCAGCTGTTTTTGTTTCCCTAGTGTTTTCTGTGTGAAATGTAGAATTTGCTTGTTTCACCCTTGCTCTCAATTTTGTCTTGTTTTTCACTGGGATTTTATCTGGTTTGTAGAATACAGTATTATATTTTTCATTATCTCTTCAAACTATAAGTTTTTAAATATATGAAAACTTGTGATTTCTGTATATATTTTATGTTTAGTCACCATACTGAATTCTTTTAAGATTCCCGCCATTGATTCATTTTGTTTCTCCAGACACAATTTTATCATTTTTAAATACTTTTAATGTTAATACCTCATTTCTTTGTTTTTTCTTCTTACATGTACCATTATACCTGAAACCATATTAAATAATCACAGCAGTAGCAGACATCTTAGTCTTGTCCCTGATTTGAATGAGAATGCTTATAATTTTCTCTTGAAGTGTGATACTTGCTATTAGATTTTATCTGCATGTCTGCCTGCCTGCCCGCTAACTGTACTACTTTAGCCAGGATGGCATACATGCTATAATCACATTTTCTCCCTTTTATGATAACACTGTTATTGTATGGGTTCATAACCATCGCTGTTTCCCTTACCAAAGTACTAGATGCTGAGCCAAACAGAACTTCTCATCCTCAATAAATTGATTTCTTGGAGTAGATATAATGAGCAAGAACTACCTATGTCAGAAGATATCCCAAGGGGACTGACATTTCCTAGGGAAGCTTTGATAATAGTGGTAAAGCTACTTAGCATAACAAATTGGTAAACATGAACACAGAAAACAAAATACACTAAAAAATAGAAAATGACAAGATGTAGTAGCAAAATATAACCCCAGACCCTAAGCTCACCCAGAACAAGTCCATAGCACGAGATAGAGAAAACCCAGAAGCTAAGAACTGGAACTTTCTGAAATGATAGAACTAGAAGTGAAAAAACAAATAGAAGATTCTATAGAAAAAATAATCTCTTAGTATAAAAGGAAATGACAAAATAAAAGATGTTAGAACAGAGTTTAAAAAAAAAATTGAAGAGCTTAAGAAAATGATAAAAACCACAATGCCAAACATAGAAAAGAGATGAAAGCCACGAAACAGATCCAAACAAAACTCCAAAAGATTAAAATCTCCCTAGAAAATTTATGCAACAGAAGGTGAGCATAAAATATCAGATCTAGAAGACAAGATTGTGGGTAGTGATCATGAAAAACATATCTTTAAAAAATAGCAAGAGACCATGATAAATCCATCCAACAGCTGTAAGATGAAGCAAAGAAGAAAAATGTAAGATTGATTGGAGCCACTGTGAAAACCGGAGCGGAGACAGTGCAAAACCTCTTCCCAGATATAATGACTAAAAAATTCCCAAACATGGATAAAGAATTTAACATATAAATGAATGAAGCAGTATAGAAGTCCAGACAGTTACAGCCAACATAAGTCTGCAGCAAGATTCTGGAAATTTAGCAGCCGAACAGAGTTTAAAAACAGAGAAAAGCAATAGATTACTATGGAGGGAAGCCCATCAGAATCACAAACCCTCAAATCAAGGAGAACTTAGAGTGAGGTATTTCAACCCTAAAAGAAAACAGTGTTCAACCCAGATTGATGTAGCTCTCAAAACTATCTTTCAAAATCAGAGAAGAAATGGCATACCTCCATGACAAAGAACAACAGGAAATACATGACCATCAAACTAGCTCCAGAATGCTCTGAAAGGTATACTAGAACAAAAGAAAGAAAAAAAAAAAAAATCAAGAACATGAATACAAGTAGAAAGAAGCCACTACCAGGCAGGGAAAACAATTTAAACAGGATAAAGATGGAGCCAACAACAGGAAAATAACAGGACAAGGATAAGTCAATACATATTAGTTATAACTGTCAATGTTAATGGTCTCAGCTCACCTATCAAATGAAATAGATTGGCAGAAGGATCAAGAAGCATGATCCAATGTGCTACACTCAAGAAACCCATTTTACTAAAAAAGAAATTCATAAAGTCTAACTATGGAAAACAGTACTCCATGCATTGTGATGACAGATAAAAAGCAGAGATAGCTATTCTATTTGCATACAATGTGAATTTCAAGAGAACACTGTTCAAAAAAGACAAAGAAGGTCATTACATACTTGTAAGAGAAAACTTGAAGGGATAAAAAACAAATGTATATACACCAGATACCACATGCATTAAACATATTAATGAACATGGAAAATCAAATAAGCACTAAAATAATTGTAATGGGGGTCATTAATACCCCACTCTCAGAATTAGGATCAACTAGCCAAGTAATCAACAGAAATACAAGAATTAAAACAAAACTGAACAAATGGACTTAGTAGATGTCTACAGTGTTCCACCCTATGTTAGAGTATGTATTCTATTCAGTTGAAAATGGGATATTCTCGAAACTAGCACGTGTGCTGGGGTCATAGCTTAGTGGCATAAGTGGCTGTCTGGCAGGTGCAAGATCCCGAGTTTGATCTCCAATACCAAAAGGAAAAAAAAAAAAAAGCACATATTAGCCCACAGAACATGCTTAAATAAATGTAGAGGACTTGAAATTATCTGATTTATATTATTTGATCATAATGCACTGAAATTGGAAATCATCAACAAAAGAAACTGCAAAAACTATAGAAGCAACATGGAAATTAACAGCCTGCTGAGAACTAATGAGTTCCAAAAGAAAGAACAACAAAAAAATAATTAAAGGAGAAATTTATCTATAACTAAATGATCATGGTGATAAAACATACTGGAACTTATGGGATGCAATGAAAGCAGTCCTGTGGGAGAAATTTATTTCTGTGAATTTTCACATCAAACAGTATGCACTCAAACCACTTAATATTAAATCTCAAATAAAAGAACAAATCAAACCAAAAGCTCAAATGAAAGAGGAAATTATAAAGAGCAGAAATTAATGCAGTTGGAACTAAGAAAACATTACGGGAATTGAAGAGTTGGTTCTTTGAAAGATTAAATAAAATTGATAAGCCTGCAGTCAACCTTATCGAAAAGAGGAAAGACAAGAGTCAAATTCAAGCAATTAGGAATGAAAAGGGTGAAATCACAACAGATCTTTTGGAAATCTAGATTAGTAGTGCCTACTGCTAGAATCTATAGTCTAATTAGGATGGAAAACAGAAGAAATGAACAGATTGCTGCACACAACTGAAATGCAAAAACTAAATCAAAAAGATACAAAAATTCAAAATAACCAAATATCAACCTATGAAGTTGAAAATGTAACTTAAAATGTACCAACAAAGCAAAGCTCAGACCTTGATGAATTTAGTGTTGAATTCTACAAGAAATTTAGTGAAGAATGCCACAGATGCTGAAACTCTTTAAAGACATAGAAAGGGAAGCAATACTTCCAAAATTATTAAGTGAAATAAAAATGGAAGCAATACTTCCAAAATTATTCCTGGAAGGCAAGTATCCTGATACCAAAACCAGAGAAAGACCCAGTCAAAAACAAAAACTACAGCCCACTCTCCCTAATGAGCATAGATGCAAGAATCCTCAATAAGATCCTGGCAAACAATGTAGCAAATCATCAAGGAGATTTTACACGATAAACGAATAGAATTCATCCCAGGAATGCAGCAATGGTTTAATACATGTAAATTATTAAATGTAATACACTGTATTAACAGAACCAAAGAGAAAGATTACATCATCATCTCAAGAGATGCAGAAAAAGCATTGTACAAAGTCTTAACATACTTTCACAATAAAAACCCTACAGAAATTGGAATACATGGTCATTTTCTCAATCTGATAAAAGCCATCTATAACAAACCAACAGCTAATATCACACTAATTGTACAAAAACCGAATGCTTTTACTCTACAAGGAATAAGGCAGAGCTGTCCACTGACACCATTCTTATTCAGTATAGTTCTGAATACATTAGCCAGAAAAATTAGACAAGAGAAAGGGATAAGAATAGGCAAAAAAGAAGTTAAATCATCAGATGACATGATACTCTATCTAGAAGGCCCTCAAAACTTCAAATGACATGATACTCTATATAGAAGGCCCCAAAAACTTCACTAAAAGACTCCTATATTTAATAGTCAAATTCAGTGTGTAATGGGATACAAACTCAGCACTCAAAAATCAATTCACATTCCTTTACATAAACAACAAACTCAATGAGAGGAAACCACACTCTTAACAATATACAAGAATAAGAGCAGCATTTAGGAATCATTCTAACTAAGGAAGTAAAATATCTTATATTAAAAATTACAGTACCCTGAAAAAGGATATTGAAGATGATATCAGAATTTGAAAAGATAACCCTTACTGTGCCCAGGCAGAAGCAACATAGTAAAAATGTCCATACTCCTAAAATTGTTATACAGATTCAATGCAATTCCAGTCAGAATACCATTAGCATTAACTCATAGGTTTAGAGAAAACAATTCTAAAATTTATTTGGAACTGTAGGAGACCTAGAATAGCAAAAAACATTCTCAGAACAAAAGTAAGGCAGGGGCATCACAATCCCTGAATTGAAACTATATTACAAAGCTACTGTGATTAAAAAATCCTGGTACTGAGAAAAAATCAGAACTGAAAATCAGTGGAACAGACTGGAAAACGGAGAAACAAATCCAAATACACTTCAACTACCTTATCTGTGGCTGACTCAAATGTGTTGACTGGAAGAGAATAGCCTGTTTAATAAATGGAGCTGGCAAAACTGACCTTCCACATGCCAAAGACAAAAATAAACCAAATTCTCTCGCATGCACTGAACTAAATTGAAATGGATCAAAGATCAAAATATTAAAACAAACACTAAATCTGAAGAGAGTATAGGCAGAACTCTTGAAGATACTGGTGTAGGGGGGCCAGGGAGATGGCACAGTAGAATAAGCACTTCCCTGGCAAGCACAGGGGCCTGAATTCAATCCCTGGTTCTGCCAAAAAGAAAAAAGATAATGATGTAGGCAAAGATATCATGAACAAAACCCAAGTTACACAGGAAATGAATACAAAGAATCATTCTATTAAAAAGCTTTTGTTCAACTATAGAAGACACTAGCATTGGAAAATTTTAGCCAGTTGTCTTTCAGACAAAGGACTTATATTTAGGACATATAAAAAAATTGAATAAACTTAAAAACCCTTCCCTCCCAAATTAAAGACCCAATCCAGAAATGGCATCTGAGATATATACACACTTCTTAGATGAAAAATTAGAAGTGGCAAATAAATACATCAAAAAATGTTCAACTTCACTAATTATTCAAGAGATGCAAATTAAAACTGCACTGAGATTCCATCTAACTCCTGCAAGCATAGCTATCATCAAGAAATCAACAAATAACAAATGCTTGTGGAGTTAGGGAAAAATGAAGGTCTTCTCCGCTGTTGGTGGAAGTGTAGAGTGGTTCAACAACTGTAGAATTTAGTGTGGAAATTCTTCAAAAAACTCAATGAGAAGTCCCATTTGACCCAGCTATTCCCCTTCTAGTATTTTCACAGAAAAATTAAAAACACCATACCACATTAATATATGTAATATATGCACAACCATGTTTATAGTAGTATAATTTGTAATAGCTAACTCTTGGAAACAACCCAAATGGAATGGATAAAGATGATATGGTTTTTTAATGGAATGGAGTATTACTCTTCTATAAAGAAGACTGAACTTGAGACATTTCTAGGTAAATGGATGCAACTTGAGAACATGCTCATTTAAAAAAATTATTTTAGATCATACTCTTTAGTAATACATATATATTTATTATTATTATTATTATTATTATTATTATTATTATTTGGCAGAACCGTGGATTGAATTCAGGCCCTTGTGCTTGACAGGGAAGCACTTAACTGAGCCATTTCCCCGGCTCCCTACAGTAAAATATATTAGACACATATGTAATATTATCTCAATGATGTGAAAAAATGATAGAGTAATAAGGACTGAAATGTATAGCAGATAGTGTGAAATGAGGAGATATTGTTCAGAAGCAAAGAGGAACTGGGGTAGGGTGAAGAAAAGACTGGAAGGGAAAGGGGGAAAAACCCAATTTTTTTAAAAAATAAGAATAAAATGGGCAACAAGCCCTGTAAGTAGGGAATTGAAGGGAGGAGAGGGTATTGGGGAAAAAAGGGGAATCAAAATACATTTTGTACAGGTACAAATCTCCTCTGGTGAGTATGATAATTATGTGTATCTTTAAGGTACAAATAAAGGAAATAATTTCATGTAGCAATTAAAGATGAAGCCACATTTTATATACTTACAACATAGATCACTTCTTCTGTAATTCCTGATGTGTGAGAATCACCCACCCCAAACAAGCAAGCAAGCAGTTCTCTAATGTTCACCAGGTGAACATACTGTAACTGAACTCAATTTAATTCTGAAAGTAGTATCGGATCCTATAGCTCAATAGCTCAGTGCCACAAAACTGTCCCCACTTCAGACACCATTGGCAAGTCTGTTCTATGTTAAATACTTGATTTGAGGACCAAGTATGTCTTGGGTCAGGATGTGAGTTTTTATACTTTTACCTTTCTATGTATGCATTCATAAAATACATATGAGAGAGGATCTGGCAAATATATATGAGAATTGTTACCTTCACTCTAATCAGGACAACTGTAAAGTGAGAATATATTAAACAATTACTTTGTATTCAGCAGCTCTTTTTTTTTTTTGTCTTTTTTGAGACAGGGTCTCACTATGCAGTTCAGGTTGGCCTCGAGCTCACTTTGTAGCTCAGGCTGGTCTCAAACTCACAACAATCCTCCTGCCTCAGTCTCCCGAGTGCTGGGATTACAGGCATGTGCCACGACGCCCAGCTAAATCAGCAGCTTTTAATATTCTAACTCTGACAATACCAGTTGTCATATTTACCAATATGACATCTGAAATCCCATACAGATGCTGTTGGGTGTTTAAGTTTGCATAACTACTTTAAAAGCACTTATTACTGTGCATTCTCTAATTTAGCAGTTTGATTCCCAGATATACCTTTTTGGAAAACTTTGGGAACTCTATAGAAAATTGACTCTGCAGAGTAGCTCATTTGCATTTTACCCCCCACATAGTGAAATCACTATATAAATGTCCATTGACAGAAGAATGGCTAAGTAAATTGGGGTATATTTATGCAGTGAAACAATTAAGAATGTTTTATTTTTAGATAGAATATTTATAAAAAATTCACAGTAAAGACATTTTTTCAGGCATAGCAAAGATAGTGAAAAAGATGTTTTTTTATGTTGGTATTCATTACAATTTTCATATTTTTCCTTTTATTTGAGTATTAATAATATAATTATATACAAAACTGTACATATCTTATGTGCACCTATGTTTATAGCTGCACAATTTGTGATAATCAAATCTTGGAAACAATCAAGATGCCCATCACCTGAGGAATGGATGAAAAAGACATGGTATTTATACTCAAAGCCTTTATATTTAAGTGGATGCCACTTGAAGATATACTCATAAGTGAAATAAACCAGACCCCCAATTGTAAATATCATATAGTCTTCCTAGTGTAAGAACTCAAAAGAAGAAATACAAATAGGTATAACACAATTAAAAGGAAAGCAAGAACTTTAATCCTTAAACAATGAAGAGAGGACAAGGAGAAAAGCTAGGAAACATGACAGGGGCAAAGCCATACATTTATATACACAAGATGGTTAAGGCAATCATCCTGAGACTCTTCAGCAGGGTTTTGAAACTAGCAGTTAGTTGGTGGGATTCTCACCCTGACTAATTATATATTCTGATACCTATGAACTAAGCAACTGCACTGAAGATAGCAATGTCTAATACTAGGGTCATGCTTGGAATGCCTGTCTCCTAAATACATACTGCTTGTCATGTCAAACCAATACTGCCATACTGTCTCTCAAGTAAATGTTTTAAAGAAAAAAAAAAAGGTAATAAATGAAAACAAGAAACAAGAAAAAATATGTCATAAGACTGTCCTGCTACAATGCTATATGTGGTTAGATTTCTAAATTTCTGTGTAAAAATATGTAATTGTTTATTCCTATTTTAAAATATTTTAATTTTTTTATATTGTTTCCTTTTTTCTTCACATTCTTTTTTTGGTGGAATCAGGGATTGAACTCAGGCCCTTGTGCTTGCCAGGCAAGTGCTTACTCTACTGAGCTATCTCCTTGGCCCTTTCTTCACATTCTGTAGGAATTTAAAGTTTAACATAACCATACTTGATAGAAAATACCTGTTCCAGGTTATATATAAGATGTTTGATATTCAGACAGGTAGTGAGGTTAAGCTCAACTGCCTATGTTATAGGGTAATAATATCATTAAGCTTCTCTTCTGGAGGATTAACAACTTAAGTTTGCAGACCAAAAATTAGATAAAAAGAAGGACTCCAACATCCAAGGACAGCCAACATTTTGGCCCTAGCCTTTCAAGGTCAGTGAGGACTCAGGACATAGGAGAACCTGTATTATAACATCCTGTAACTCAGTTGTGTCCCAAATTTACTGCTCAAGGAGATTATGGGGCCACAGAGGAAAGTGATAGATGATGTAGAGTGTGCCTAAGGAGAAGCACATGGAGAGAAAACATTCTCTCAGGCTTTCACAGCGAGCAAATTGGTCGAGCAATGGCTGTGACTCGTCCAACATGGCTGACACTGACAGGATCTACACACTGCAGTACAGTTTCAGGATAAATCCTGAAGGGATTTGACTGACCTTGTCAGATACAGAAGTTACATTTCTTGTTATATAGGTCTTACTTTATTTTGGTCTTACCATCCAGCAGAAAAGTATAAAAACAAGGGATAAAAAGTAAAGCCATATTAATATGCTTAGCTGTAAAAGGCTCAAGTCAACAATTTCTGACATTGCCAGTCCTATGGATAACCCACTACTGTAACAGACTAATGGGCTGTATTGGATTACCCTGCTGAATTCACGCACTTACAATATTTAAATAGTAATGGAATACCCATCTCTGACAAAACTAAACAAAAAAAGGGGATACAAATGAAGGACCATTTTGTATATGTATATACAAAATAGGATAGATGTATAACTGCTTTCTCTTAATGAGAAGAAAGATTTGTACTAGTAATGTTTGCACTGCATATCATGTCTGCATGTTGTACTATGAATAACCACTAAGAAGACAACAATATTAATTCAGTGTATTAATTATTGAAACTGTCCTACTAATCGGTTTTGAAACTATCTCATTGCTATTTGTTTCTCAATGAAATTAATAAAATACTATAATATTTTTCAAAATAGATATATATTCTTAGAAAAGGAACTTTTCAAGTTATATCCTTAAATTAGAGCTACCTATCCCTAGAAACTTATCTATATATTTGAAGTAGTGTTAGATATATTCTCATTACATAAAGTGCAGTTATTCATTTGATTTTTTTCTTTTTTTCTATAAAGTCACACTCTAATCTCCCAGCTCAAGCCAGGTTTGCGTGCAATTTGTAGCATTTTTACAATTTCATGTTCCTGTTTTATGTGTCCTTCATTCAGGTCCTTGTAAATCTGTCTTAAAAGTTTCAGGAACAAAAATCACTCTGCAAAATTCCTTTCTAAAGTGATACCTTGATGACAAGTCCTACATATACTTGACTATTTTGGGCTTTTCCAGGATTACTGCCGACATATATTTCTTAATTTTGTAAGCAATGTATGTATTTGTATGCACTAGAATAGACTTTGCTTTTTCCTCTTCCTTTTTTCCTTATTAACTATATTTATAGTTGCCCTGTCAAAATTATTTTCTGGCAGTCTTCCCAGTCTTTCTAATCTTTCTAAATTGTTTGCATTCATTCAGGGATCAACATAGGCCCTTCCTCTAATAATGACCATAGGAACTTTGCTAAATAAAAGGACAGCTAGATATAGTGTGTACTCTCAAGAGCACAGGTATGTGGGTGTGAATAAAGTTACTATAAAACAAAAAGTAAAGAGCTTGATATGACCTTGAGTGGAAGAAGTTTCAGGAAGTCTGAGTTGCTGAGTATTAAGAGATAAATGAGTGGGTTGGGGAGTTGGCTTAGTGGAATAAGTGCTTCCCTGGCAAGCACAAGGGCCTGAGTTCAGTTTGTTTTTCCGGTTCTGCAAAAACAAACAAACAAAAAACACAAAAATACCTACAGAGAATTGGAAGAGATGGTCTATATCTCAACCTGATAAAATCCAATCATGAGAACCCAATAGCCAACATCATACTAAATGGGCAAACTGACAGCCTTCATTTTAAAATCAGGACCAAGACAAGGATGTCAACTGTCTCCACTCCTATTCAATATAGTTTTGGAAACATTAGCCAGAACAATTACATAAGAGAGTGGAATGAAAGGAATAAGGATTGGAAAAGAAGAAGAGAAATTATTAGTATTCGCAGATCATATAATACTCTCAAATACTCAACCAAAAGTCTTGTGGATGTGACCATCAAATTCAGGAAGATAATCTCTTTAATAAATGATACTGGAAAAACTGGCTTTCCACATGTAAAAGGCTAAAAATAGACCTATGCTTATAACCATGCACAATGCTACAGTCGAAATGGATCAAAGATTTAAATATCAAAACAGAAACACTAAATCTTCTGTAGAAAAATGTCGGCAGAAATCTTAAAAGACATAATTATACCATGATTCTTGGATTGTCCAAACTGCAGTCTGTCTTATCTGGCTGTCTGACTGTCTCTTTTTTGTATTTTAGGACAGGGTGGACAGGGTCTCATTACATACATTGAACTTTGAGTGATCTGCCTGTGTTCAGCCTCCCAAGTACTTGAATTATAGGCAAGTACCACCACCCCTAATCTCAGTTGCATTCTCAGCTCACCCCAGGGGCAGGTCTGGCACAGCACACTGGGGATTGAATCCTAGCCACTGGGACTGCCTAAGCAGGCACTTTATAATCTGCTGAGCTGCTTGGCTGGCTCTGGATAGTTTCTCTTAGTGGGTGTTAGGGATTGAAGATGTAGAGGTGAGATATGTTGTGTGAAGGGGTAGTAAAGTTATTATTCACTTTTTAAATTTTATTTTGGTTTATGGTATTGTAGCCTTCTTCTTTTTTTTGGCAGAACCCGAGTTTGCCAGAGAAGCACTTATTCTACTGAGCCATCTCCCTGGCCCTAGCCTTTTTAATCTAAACATAAGAGAATTTTTTGTTTTATATATATATTTTTAATACGTTTATAATACAGGGTCTCACTATGCAGCTTGGATTTGTAGTGAGCTTCCTGTTTTTAGCCTCCCCAGTGCTGTGATTACAAATGTTCGCCACCATACCTGTCGCAGTGGCCAGCTCATTGTGTCCAGGGTCTGATGGGCATGGCATATAGTGTCATGGATTGAACCCTTTCCTAAGTAGGTATTTAGACTGCTGAGCTATCTCACTGGCCCTAAAAGAGAATTTTTTGTTCTATGCAGTGTTCTAATATGTAATTTATAATGTTTTTACTATTCACTCATTGCTTCCAACAGAAGCCACTCCAAACCAGAAAGGATGCTGAACAGTTTAAAATTATTTTACCCAATTTTGAAATTGACATAGAATATGAAAGTAATTCAGATGAAAGGGCACAGAGGAATACAATGTGGGAAGGGAGAAGACTAGCAGTAGGAGATAATTAATACTATGTATTTATTTTGGAGATTCACATTGGGTAAGGAACACATAAAAACTCTTGAGAATTTAGCTACCAAAATAGAGAAATAAGCCTTCCTTTCTTTTTATGTTTTATTTTTTGATACAGGCCAGCATGATACATGGTTCTAGGGGTCGAGTTTGGGACCTTGCATTTGCCAGGCAGGCGCTTATGCCACTGAGCTATCTCCCCAGCCTGAAATCAGCCTGCTGAAAGGCTGCCTTTTATACTATAAGCAGCTGCAGCATGTATGTAGATTATACGTGGAATGCCAAAGCATTTCTTTGTTGATTAAGAACCAGTAGATATGTATGTAGTTATTTGGTGGATACAGCAGTATATGTCTCAGGCTTCAGGACATTTCACTTCATTGATGAATATTGCCCTAAGGTAGTACTGAGGAGTTAATTGGATGGATTATGTTTCCAGTTGAAATACGATTTGTCAGTCTTTTTTTTTTTTTTTTTTTTGGCGGAACCGGAGATTGAACTCAGGCCCTTGAGCTTGCCAGGGAAGCACTTATTCCACTAAGCCTGAATATGATTTGTATATCACAAAATTGACCTTTTTAAACTCATGATTGAGTGGTCTTTATTGTATTTTCAAGTTTACTGGAACTATTACCTTTGTTCAATTCTGGAGCATTTTCATCACTCCTGATATAAACTGAAACTTGCTAATGGTCACAAGGCCTCATCTCTAACCTACTTCTCTACATTTCTCTCTGGTGGAATTTTCATATAATGTAATTGTTAGGTTTTTTGGGCAATGAAGTAAAGAGATTGGAAAGATAAAAGAAGCCTTTATTAACTTCAAAGATAAAGAGAGGATCTAGTGCAGATGAGGCAGATCAGCTGAGGTTTTTATGGACTTTTGCTAGGGGCGGAGTTTGAGGAGGATATTTAGAAATACCTGTGGAGCTGATTGGGGTCTTCCCTGTGGTGGCAGGAAAGGTGAAAGGAAATTGCAGCCTGGGCTGGGTTGGAGAAGTCGGGGAGGCGGTCTCTGGAAAGATAAGCTGCTGTTTTAAGGGCTTCAGCCATGTTAGATGACCGCCACAATAATTCAGCAGTTCATACTAGGGCCATAACCTATCAGTAATCACATAATACGTGCCATCTTGTATATGGTGTCTTTTAAAAAAATTAATATATATATATATATATTTAGTACAGGGTCTCACTACAAAGATCAGATTTGCAGTAATCCTCCAGTTTTCAGCCTCCCAACCACTGGGATTACAGGTGTGAGCCACCATCCCCAGTCTCAATCACTGTCTCAGCTTTCCCCGGGGCAGGGCCAGCATTGCAGGCTGGTGATCCAACCCTAGTCCCTGCATCTGCCTAAGCAGGCGATTTAGTCCGCTGAGCTGTCTGGCTGGCCTGTGTTTGGTGTCTTTCATTGAACATGTCTTCAAGATCTAAACAAGCTGTAACAAGCATTAACACTTTGTTATTTCTTATGGCTAAATAATTTTCCACTGAAATCAATATAATTTGTCTATCTATTTGCAGTTGATGGACATTGAGGTTGTTTCTTTTGTTTAGCTATTATGAAAAATTATTGTGTGACTATTCAACTAGAAATTTTAGTATTAAGATGTTTTTATTTCACATACATGTATTCCGAGGAGTAGACTTATGGATTATATATTAATTACATCTTTCTGAACAATTGTTGACTGATGCATTTCTAAAGCTGCTGTGTCATTTTATCTTTTCATTAGCAATGTATAATTTTTGCAATTTGTCCACATTTTCTCTACCACTGATTTTCCCTTAAAAGAAAATAACCAGGCCTGAGGAGATAGCTCAGTGGTGTAAGTGCCTGCCTGGCAAGCACAAGAAGTGCAAAGTACTGAGTTCAGTCCCCCCCTAAAAAGGCACAGTGCCAGTTATCCAGGGAATTTGAAGCTGGCAGAGAAGAAACTAAATCAACATTATCCAATAGAAAATAATTATCTCCTAGGATGTGTGGTAGTATTTCATTATGGTATGATTTGAAATGACTGAAACTATTGGTGCTGAGTATTGTTATCAACAGCATGTGTTCTTTGGCTATTTGAATGTATTTGGAAAAATGTCTTTTTAAGTCCTTTGCTTATTTTAATTCTTTATAGTTGAGTTCTCAAAAGTTTATTATTTTGGAGAATCGAACCATATCAGGTATGTGGTTTGAAGGTATTTCTTATATCCTATAGGTATTTTTTTTTTAATTTTTAGCTTTTTGATATTTTTTTATTACACAAAACTTTTAAATTTGATCTAGTCCTTTTTCCTGGGTTGCTTAATGCTTTTGGTGTCATTAGAGAAACTATTGTCTAATGAAGATCACAAAGCTTTTTTCCTATGTGTTTTTATGTGAAACAAGAAGATAGAGGAAGTTAGTTAGAACTTGTACAGGTCCGGATAGTTAACTTAAAGTTAGGGCTTAAGTGAATTAATATGCTAGCAGGCAAAATAATTAAGGAAATTGGGAGAAGTCTTTTTATTTTATGTCTTTTTTTTTTTTTTTTTTTTGGTGGAACCAGGGATTGAACTCAGACTGTTACACTTGTCAGTGAAGTGCTTTATTCTACTGAGCCATCTCCCCAGCCCCTTTTTTAAGTCTTTCTAATAAACATTTTTGACCACTGCTTGCTGTTTTGTAGGCTTTAATCTTTTTACCCCAAAACAAGAACCCAAGAGGTAGAGGAAGCTGGTTGCATTTTTACTTTTAGGAATTGATCCATTCCAAGTTAGTTTTTATGTGTGGTGTGAACTAGGGGTCCAACTGCTGTATTTTTCATGGGGATATATACGTGTCCTACCACATCTTGGCATGGTGTTTGATTACTATGTCTTTGGAAACTGGTTCTAACACCATTGTTTCTTTTTTTTTTTCTCCATTTTCTTTTAAAGATAGCTCTGGCTTAATGGGGTCCTTTGTAATTCCATATGACTTTTGAGATCAGTATAGCACATCGATTGGCAGTTGGAATTTTGATATTATGTTGAAGCTATATATTAGGATAGGGAATATTGCCATTTTAACAATATCTAATCTTCCAATGGGTAAACATGTATTTCATTGTATGGCTGAGTATATCTTATTCATTGTTTTTTATTTTTTATTTATTTTATTTTATTTTATTTTATTTTATTTTTTGTCTTTTTGAGACAGGGTCTCACTATGCAGTTCAGGCTGGCCTTAAGCTCACTTTGTAGCTCAGGCTGGTCTCGAACTCACAACAATCCTCCTGCCTCAGCCTCCCGAGTGCTGGGATTACAGGCATGTGCCACCATGCCCGGCTTCATTGTTTTTTAGTAGAACTCATTGCCATTATACATGCTATGCTCATTCATTCACTAATTACCTTCATTCCTTCATATGTTACACTAAAATATAAGCACCACTTGAAGACATGGATTTTGGTTCATTTTGATACTTCTATGTTCTTAGTATCTGGAAAATTGCCTGACAACAAGAACTCAAATTTAAATATGTATTGAATGAATGAACTTCTTGAATTCTAGAGTATGTATAATTTTGTCATTAAGAATATCTCTCAAGAGTTGGGAATGTAGCTCACTGGTAGAGAATAGAACATGTACTTGTGTTTCTTGAAGTCTTGGGTTTGGTCCTCAACATTAAAAAGGGGGAGGGTACGGGGAGATGCTCTGTGGAATAAGCACTTCCCTGGCAAGCACAAGGACCTGAGTTGAATCCCCAGTTCAGCCAAAAAAAGGAAAATAGTTCACAAAAATAATAATAAATGGGTTGTATCAAGAAGCAGACTTGGGGGCCAAGGAGATGGCTCAGTAGAATAAGCGCTTCCCTGGCAAGCACAAGGGCCTGAGTTCAATCCTCAGTTCCACAAACAAACAAACAAAAACTTACTATTTTTTATATTTTCTGTGTACTTGAATCTCTGTAGAAATCTTGTACATTGTTTCTTAAATTCATACCCTGTTTTTCACCCTTCTTAGGCTTTTTGTCCCTGTAGTTTCTTTATTGAACTAATAAAACATCCTAGTTATTTTCTCCGTCTATATATGCAAGTTCTCTCTCTCTCTCTCTCTCTCTCTCTCTCTCTCTCTCTCTCTCTCTCTCTCTCTCACACACACACACACACACACACACACACAGAGAAACCTGTGATGACAGGTGCTTAAAATGTGCAAGAGAATGACTTTAAGTGATTTTTATTGGCCTATTTTCATTTTGTTAATATCTTCTTTTGTTTTTTTAATCATATGTACATGCTCAGATTGAAAATCTTCAAGAGCAGCTAAGAGATAAAGAAAAGCAGATGAGCAGCTTAAAAGAACGAGTGAAATCCCTGCAGGCTGATACTACCAACACTGACACTGCCCTGACAACTCTGGAGGAGGCTCTTGCTGAGAAAGTGAGTAATTGGACTGGGTTCTGCACAGATGCTTTGCTTCTAGTCTTTCATTAGCTTAAAATTGCACATAAAATGTAGAAGAAATTCCTTTGGACAAGAAAGAAAAGTGCTCTTCTCTGCTGTTGCTGACATACATAGCGTAAAGAGGAAAGTCTGTGTAAGGGTGGCCAATTTAAGCACATGTTATTATGTAAGAAGGATTCCACACCAGGAGGCAGTGTCTAAGTATTCTAAAGAGTCAGCTGTATATTCCTTATTTGCTATTTTCTGATGAAAAAAAAAGTGTGTTCTGTTAAAGTAGAATGTGGGGATATAGGAATAGTAAATAGAGACAAACTATCAAAAGGCAGTAATATATCATTAGTTTTCCTTTACCATACAGAGTATAGTATTCTACTTCAGTACTTAGTTTAATCAGAGATTTTATTCACTAATATAATTTGTTGGACCAGGGAGATGGCTCAGTGGAATAAGTGCTTCCCTGCTTCCAGAAAAAAAAAAAAAATAAAAATAAAAATAATAATAATTTGCTTACTAAGCAAACCTGGTTCATCAGAGTATTTGACTGAAGCAGTGGCCTAAACTAACCAGTGTTAATGTTTTAGAAGGTACTGTAAAGAATCTTTTTCTTCTTCCTTTTTTTTTTTTTCTTAATATTTTTTAGGAAAGGGTCTATAGGGTGTTTAGGGTCTCACTACTAGATTGGACTCCTAGTGATCTGCCTGTTTTCAGCCTCCCAAGAGTTGGGATTACAGGTGTGCACCACCACGCCCAGTCTCAATTGTGTCTCAGTTGGGGGGGATGGGGAGGGGTGCTCTGTAGGCCCCTAGGGATTAACCTCTGGCCCCTGTACCTGCTACAGGCACTTTAATCCACTGAGCTATTTGGTGGGCTCTTGTAGAGATTTTTCTTAACATTTTTTTTATTTAATGTACTTTATTTTTTTACTGTATTTAGTACAGGGTTTCATTGCATAGGTCAGACTCATAGTGATCCTCCTATTTTCAGCCTCCCAAGCACTGGGATTACAGGCATGTGCCACCACACTCAGTCTGAATAGCCATTTTAGCACACCCTGTGGCCAGACAGCATATGGGGTGGGGGATTGAACTCTGTCCTTGTGTATACCTAAGCAGGTGTTTTAATTTGCTGAGCTATCTGGCTGCCCATATTAAACATTTTTGTTGGATTTTCCTTAACTGTCTTAGACTCAGAATGCTTCTAGCTATCTATCAAGATCAAGGCTTGCCTCTAGAATATATTTAAAAATAGTACAAGACATACTTAAATTGCTCCAACTTTTAAACTTCCCTGAGTATTTGTTGACAGAAAGCAATTTTAATGATTTTTCTTTACTATTCTCCTTTATACTTTCAGCACAACACATCAAATCTTTTTTTTCTTTTTGTTGATTTGTGAGTGTTTCTGTTGCCTTAAAGGCACTGTGTGAATTATAAAGTAATCTTTGTTACTTATTATCCTAAGAGGATCACTTGGAAATTGAATTTTTTTATTTTTTATATGTATTTGGTACATTTTTAGTGTAATGATCCTCCTCAGCTTCCCCAGTGCTTGGATTATAGGCATCTCCACCACCATGCCTTGACTTGGTGCTGGCTCAGCACACCTAAGAGCCGGGCTGCATGGCGTGTGGTGCCAGGGATTGAATCCCGGTCCTTGCATTTGCCTAAGCAGGTGCTTAATCCACTGAGCTATTTCACTGGCTATTGAAAATTGAGTTTAAATGGTACTATTCCAATAAAATATTGTAGTCTTATTATATTTGAGACTATCAAAAAAGAAGCTTTAAGGTTCAGAAAAAATTGAAGCCAGTTCTTTATTAAAACAGCAAGATAAGTAAGACAGATTCTTTAAAAGTGTACTCTTAGGGGCCAAGGAGGTTGCTCAGCAGCATAAAAATCAACCCTTTTGAAAGCACATTATTGTTTTTAATAGATAATAAAAGTTTCAAATTTTATCAACTGATAGCAGAGTTAGTCATTTAAGTACAAAAAGGAATTTCTCTCTATGTTGATGTGTTTTCTTATCAGGAACGGACAATTGAACGATTAAAAGAACAGAGGGACAGAGATGAGCGAGAGAAGCAAGAAGAAATCGATAACTATAAAAAAGATCTTAAAGACCTGAAAGAAAAAGTCAGCGTTTTACAAGGAGATCTCTCAGAGAAAGAGGTTAATATCACCAAAATGGAATTATTTGGTTTGTTTCATCATTGCATTGCATGTATATATTGTGGCTGTTTGCATAATGATTTAAAATAATTGAATGGAAGATTTTCTTAATGTCCTATAGTAGATTTTTTTGAATGCATTAAGGAAAGCATGCCCTGCTTATATCTTGCAGACTATATATAGCCCTAGAGAGCTAGTCATGGGGCCCAGTAAGGTCATAAACCTTTAACATGATTGTATGAGTTTTACTTTTTTTTTTTTTTTTTTTTTTAACTTGATTACGCTCAAGCATGGATAGTGTAAGTGACAACAGAAATGTGTGTATGGTAGGGACAGTGAAGTGCTAAGTCTGCTTCCTATGATCACCACATACAGTCAGTAAATTTAAAGTAGGCATGTACAAGCTATTACATACACTTGTGGGACTTCTTGAGTAAAATGTAATGTTTACTGGTAATAGTAATTCAATTTTGCTATGTTCTTGTGAGGGTAGATGTTTATTGCCATTAAGCAGACACTGTTTTGAGTTGATTTCTTACTTGTTAATGGCACTTTGTAGCTCCAAAAATACTAGAGCCTAGTAACATTTGGTGAAATACTTTGCTGTTGGTTAGAAAAGTGGCATATAGGGTCTGGAAAGATGGCTCAGTGGAATAAGCACTTCCCTGGCAAGTGCAAGGGCCTGAGTTCAATCCTCGATTCTGAAAAAAAAAAAAAAAAAAAGAAAAGAAAAAGTGGCATATAAAAGAAGTACACAGAGGAGAAAAACAGTTTTATGATAATTAGGTTTTACATTCATTCATTCACTCATTCACTCACTCATTCATTCATTTATTTATTTGGTACAGGGTCTGTGTGTGCAGCTCGGACTTGTAGTGATCCTCCTGTCTCAGCCTCCCCAACACTGGGATTACAGATGTGTGCCACCATGCCCGGTTTCAGTGGGTGGTTCAGTAGGGGCCAGCATGGTATGCAGTACCGGGGATTGAACCTGGGTCTTTGTGCTTTCCAGGCAGGCGCTTAGACTGCTGAGCTATCTTTCCAGTGCTGTAACTTTTTATTTTTTTCTTTTAGTATAGGGTCTCACTATGTAGATCAGACTCATGGTGATTCTCCGGTTTTCAGTCTCCCAAGTGCTGGGATTACAGGCACATGCCCATAACCTGTCTCAATAGCTGTCTCAGCACTCTCTAGGGGCTGGACCAGCATGGCATGCTAGGGATTGAGCCCTTGGCCCCTGTGTCTGCCTAAGTAGGTGCTTTAATGCACTGAGCTGTCTGGCAGGCCCTCAGCCCTGCAACTATTAATTTGATGACTACTTTGACATTCCTTTTGAAGATCCCTATTAATGTGGTATAAGAACAAAAAAGTAACGCCAGCAAGATGTGGTGGTGCACATCTTTAATCCCAGTGTCCCAGGCTGAGGCAAGAGGATTGCAAGTACAGCCCAGCTGTGGCAATTTTAACATCTTAATGAGAATGAATATAGTTTAAAGGCTCTGATTCAATTCCCAGTACACACACACACACA